>VZTO01024986.1:303945-344556 GCA_013400615.1 Syrrhaptes paradoxus | reverse complement strand
CTGCTCAAACAGGGCCACCTAGACCCTGATGACCAGGAACACATCCAGACGGCTTTTGAGCATCTCCAGGGTGCAGAATCCACAGCCTCCTGGTTTCCTCAACTAAAACAGGTCACCCAGAAAGATTGTGAAGTTGGAGATATCTAAGCCCTGACTAGACAAAGTCCTGGACAACACAATCAAGCTGATTCTGCTTTAAGCAGGGGGGCTGGCATAGGTGACCAGGAGATCTCCAGAAGCCTCTTTGAACCTCAACTATTCCGTGACTTTTTTATTAGGCTGACAACATGAGTAGTAATTTTTGTCATTGTTGTTCTATCATTTTATTCTTTTCCTACTTCTTTTTCACTCCAGGTTGAACTGAAGGTGGCTCTTAGGACATGCCTTAGGTAGAAAAACATCCCAAGAGATTCATTTCAGAATTATCCAAATTACAGCTTGTCCATGCGTGAAAGGCTTCATAATATTTCTTCTATTTCAAAACTGAAAGTTTAAGTTATAAAAACAGAGCCTAGCATTTAGTGAGAACATTATTAAAGACTGGATGAGATGATTGCTATATTCTTGCAAACCATTTCCTTATGATTTTTGCATTCTGTTTTGTCATAAAATATTATGGTCTTTTACAGCAAAAGCCTTAAAGATAGACCTGCTAGGCTGACATGGTTAAGACACTGATAGTAATGCATATTTGAGACCTGAATTGTTACCTTTCCCTTCTGTCAATGCATAAAAATTTCCATTGACATTTGTCTTTTCGTGATTTTTGTCACATAGCATATGTTATAAATGATTGGAAAAAAATTAGTAAAGCAAAATGCTTCCAGTATATAATAACATAGTTGGCAGTGCTGGGTCAAGCAATTAGTAATATATAACTCTGGCTAGGCATAAAAACATACATTAAAGTAATAGGAAAAGTGAGTTAAATGCATCTGATATTAAAACAGTTCATTTAGTGGACAGTTTACTGAAATAATAAAGTAGTTGTAATCTCTGTGTGGACATTGAGGAATTGATAGCAAGGGTCAAATTTAACTGAGATGTCCTCCCATTGGCAGAGTCGGATTTCAAATTAAATAACTTGCACATCATCATATCAAACGGCAGAAATCTACAGCTGGTGTTTTGAGCTAGAACTGAAAGGAGATCTGGAAAACAGAATATAGTTAATCCTTGAAGTGTAATTTCTTAATATAAGGTACTTCCAAAAATTTTAAACCTGCCAAGACACCTTGTTATATTGATATTTGGAGACACAACAGAAAATTTTCCGAGGAAATTCATAGATGCACAGCCCAGCAGTTTCTTAAACCTCCCCACGACATCCCTCTAGGCTAGATTCTCCAGAGCAAAGCACTGTGCATTTTTGTAAGCATAGTTTACAAAACTTATGTTAAACTTACGTCTTCTGGATTTTTTCTGTCTATAAACATCAATTCTACTTTTTCACTCTGTGTATTCTGAATATTTCTGTCAAGGAAGATGGGCTAAAGCAGGAAGGACCACTAACAAAAACCTTTTATTCTTTCCACAAATATTTTTATTGTATTACATTGACTTTTGGTAGAGTTTTCATTTGAGTCACTACAAACCAGTTTTAAGATACATCATCTTCCACAAGTCTAACATTTCTAAACCACTTGAAGCTGCTTGGGCAGCTGGTAAATAACTGTAACATAGAATACATAAGCTGTCTTTTATACAGGTCTGCAAAGTTTACTCTTCAGGAATTCAGTTTTAATTCAGAAGATATTATCTCCCTGAAGTTAAGTAAAGGTGAATACACAAATGATTTTTTACACTGTCATCTTAGTTTAGCTTAAACTTCTAGCATAGCCATAAGATGCAAACTGAAGCAACTTCAGAGTGAGCTTCAAAAGTCTTGTGCCTCCTACGACACATTTCTCCATTACATTTTTATTACTGTGCATAATAATTTATTTCTTATGCTCTGAACAGAGAGAAAAATCAATGTTTTGCACGTTTTGTAGCTCACAATTCATCAAGAGACCTCAGAGATGAAAGAGCAGCCCACAACTAAGGTCTGAATGGAAAGATGTTTATACCTGCCTCTGACCACCAGAATCAAACCAAGATTTAGTGCTTTTCCTACAAGAAAACACAACTATGATGAATTCTCATCAAGGTACACAGGACAGAAACGGTAGGCTTCTAAACTTCATGCTAACTGGCAGTAAATTAAATTAATTAAAATTCCTCAAATCGAGAATTTTTGCCAGTGACACAAGGTCACAATGATTTGTGTGTTTCAGGATCAAACCTTTGTAATGAACAGACTGGTCAAAACATCCCTACAGCCAGGAGCAGATCTGTCCACTCAATAAGAATGAAACGCTTGGCTGGCTGCCAGTTCCTAGAAATGCACGGGCAATGCTCCATCTCTCCTGGCCTGTATGGGAAACTGTCCCCGAAAATACAATAAAACAAACTAAACAGCCCCCTCAAACAGGAAGTCATCACTCCAAAACATTTAACATTTCACATTAAAAAAAAAAGTAAAAAGAAGCAACCAACTATATCGTGGTGATCTTTAGAGCAGTTCCCTGATGTATGAGATCGTGGTCAAACGACCTGAGTATCTAGGTTAAGACTATTGAAAATATGAAATCTTTTAAAAAGAAAGCATAGAATCATAGAATGGTTTGGGTTGGAAGGGACCGTAAAGATCATCTAGTTCCAACCCCCCTGCCATGGGCAGGGACACCTCCCACCAGCCCAGGTTGCCCAAAGCCTCATCCAGCCTGGCCTTGAATCCCTCCAGGGATGGGGCATCCACAGCTTCTCTGGACAACCTGGGCCAATGCCTCACCACCCTCATAGTGAAAAATTTCTTCCTAATGTCTAGTCTAAATTTACCCTCTTAAGACAGCAGATAGACAATATTAAAAGGAAGGTGAATTTTTGATTGGTACAGCAAGATTATTTCAAGTTTGGGTCATATTTTCAAGATGTCTAGGAGTTCAGAGGCTAGAACTTTTCAGAAAAAAAAGTTTTGTTTCTGAAAAAGGACTCTGCTCATATTAGTTCTGGCATAAACCAGTATACAAAAGTTTACACATGCAAACCTGCATGAATGCAAATGCTAGCCACCTTGGGAATGATGAGATAAAGTGTTCTTTGATGTTGTATTCATTACATCCATTGAAAAATAGAAAATAGATTTAAGAGGAAAATCTATTCAAATAACTAAGGCTTCAAAGACACGGTAGGAAAGGTAATTGTTCAAGTATTTTATCTGCTCTCTGATTTTTTTAAGAGTAGAATTCAATAGAAAATAATAATATTAAAGTACATTTTCTGAGGGCAAGAGTAAAATGTCTTGTGTACAGACAATTTTGCATAACAATGGTCATGATATAGACAGGAGCAGAAGGCTCTGTTTGGTGTTGTCAAATATTGGCTAAAACACGAAGCGAGAACAAAAATAGAATCTCAGCAAAAAAGACAGACACAACTTTAAATGAAAATATATTTTGGAAGTCCATCCATTTATAGTGATCTAAATTAATATTGTTGAATTTTCATTAGTTTATAGAACCCTTAGGCCATGTGAACAGTGCTAAAAATCCAGCAACACACTTCAGAGCAGCTTTTCCGGTTATACCATTAATGTCACGCTTAATTAGTGTTTATGCGTTGCAATTAAAGCTTTTTAAAATTTTCCATATTTTAAAGTCAAATTTACATATTCACATACTTACAAATCCATACGTACAGCAAGCTCAATGAAGCATGTTGTCAGGGCGTTAGATTGTTTCCGTCTCTGATCTCCAGCACTCTCAGGTTGTCATCTTCAACAAGTTAACTCTTTCAGTCTGGGATCTTACCACCTTGCTACTTACTCTTCTGGCTAGATAACTTCAAGCCTCTCGTGCGACAGAACGGAGTACATACTCTGGAAGGATTATTGCATTATGTTCTTCTTAGATTACTGTTTCACCGCTATTGCTGTAACGTTTCACCATGCTGTAGAAGAGGTCTGTATTTTTTTCCCGTTAGAAATCTACCAAATGCAGGCTTACGTTTCATATTTCACGTCATTCAAGTCTAAAAATCCTTTCTACCACCATTGCTCTCAAAGAACTATTTACTTGAAAATATGGATAAGGTGTTAAATCCTCCTTGTGACTTTTGAGACAAACATATATATTTATTGAGGAAAAATCCAATCATGCAGGGCTGTAAGTACTGAACAGTAGAAGCCTGTGTTTTCCATAAGTTTGATCTTGTGGGAGAGAAGGAGAGGTAGAACCAAGTTAAAGGCCAATAACAACTGAATTCATTTAAAGCTTCTCTTAAGTTTTATCAGAGAAGTAATTTTAAAATAATATAAAAAACCTCCCTACCTGTGTCTTTCAAAAAGGCAACAAATATCCAAAATACTGCTCTGTAATTTTAACTTCTTGGTTCTGGACCTCTTCTTCTTTTAAACTAAATTTTCCAGAGCTGAAGTCCAGCACAATCTTTGTCAAACCTGGGCTTCTGCCTCAATGAATTTCTAGGTGTGTCAGCCAAAATGAATCTGAATATGTATCTTTGTATGGTAAAAACTGGGATATTTTAAAAACAAAACCAAATTGCCTTTCAGCATAAGTCTGGTTTGGAAGATTTATATTTGTTTGTTTCCCTGTCACCGGTCTCCCAGAACCACCTGTAGCCTGGTGGTGAAGATGCAATGCTGAATTGTGCTGGTCAACTCACTTACACGAGCTTAAAGTTGTTTTTCTATGACTCAACATTGACAAGTTTGAGATAATTGTTGTAGAAAGTTTCATCATTTCATCATTCTCCGTCAAACGGATACAACAAAATCGCTGAAAAGTTCTGACCACCTGTAATTACAGTATTAATAACCCCTACTAATACAGGAATAACAATTTCATAAGAGTTTGACCCACTTTCAGGAACAACACCTTGGTTTTTACCCTCTGATTTTTGGATGGCTTTTCAGAGCCTGTATCTTCAGGTAAAAATAAGTAAGAATAAAAGAAAAAAAAGCAACACCCAAATATTTTAAAACTCAGTTGTTTTCCTGTGATTATAAAAATCTCCCTACCGCATTACATCGTGAACTCAAATGCCAGTTACTTGCGGCTTTACATTCATTTGATGCAACTACAGTGTAGCTGAGGAACAAAGAACAAATACTGAAGAATCTGGCCAAAATCTGAGTAAGAAACAAAACCAGCACACATATTTCCTTCAACTGTAGATATTCCAAAGCAGCCCCAAGGAAAATACTGAGTAATCTTCCCAAAGCAAGGTCAACACGATACAGGAATTTGGCCAAGAGGGCACCCACTTTTGCAGGAGGCAGATCTTCTGCACATTGATTTTAAACAAAGCTGAAGTGCTTTAGGCAAACTACACTGGAAGGTAACCACTGGATGGTTTCTGGTTGCCTGTATTTATCCTTCTGCAATTTAAAATAGCATAAAAGTGTCTTCTTTTTAGAAGAAGTCTAAAAGTAATTGCTTCAGATAAGGATTGGTTAAAGGCAGACAATCACGATGCAGACAAAACACATCAGTCATTTAATAAAATGATGGAATAAATACCTATGTAGGTATCTGAGGTGTTGAACAGTAATAGAAAGCGAAAAAGGTGCAAGACTTAGGTTAGATTCAACATTACTGCATAAAGTCTTACAATGACCAGTGAGGGCTGTGCCATTTATCTTCCAAGCTTCAATGAACGCTATCATGAATATAATGTATACAAAATACCTGCATTAATTCACTTCCGCAAGCTATGAATTTTTGACAGCTGTACATCATTGGAATTTTTTTTCTGAATATTTTTTCCAGTCTCTATTTATAAAAACAAATATTTATTCTCAAATAACTCAACAGTACCCATTGTTTCCATTTGTTTTTAACTACATATTAAGATCACATTATTGCAAACTGATAATACAATTGCAGCTCTCTTACTAATGATTAATCCAAGGGTGCCATTTCATGGACATGTCACTAGAAGACTTTTAATCTACCTAAAACCTCATTGATTTTTTCATTAATTGCTAATGCAAGCTTCCTCGAATTTTGAGTTGTACGCATACTTCTGTGATGGATGAATAAACAGTATTAAGCACACTGAAGCCAAGTCTCTTGAGGCAGATGGACTCCAATACAATGCAAATCAGTAAGATGTTTCCACTGGTGTCTATCACAGGATCGATATGAAACCAAAAGAAGGCACTATCTTCGATGCAAAGATCGTCCTTTCAAACAGACAAGAGAAAGAGAAGTGATGATTCTGCTGATATCAGTAGTCTAAACTCACAAACTTCGCACAGAAATAGGTAAAATATACACATACACATATATATACATGGTAAACACTGATGTCTTGATCATTTACTCATTAATACATAGATAAACAAAATTAATATGTACAATTCCCTCTTTCAGCCTTGCTAAAGTCATTACCTGATTTACATTATCAAATTTCTCTATGGCTTATTTTCTGTTCTTTTTAATATTTTAGAGGTACAGAATAACATATTAAAAAGAATATATAACTGTATCACTAAAGCTATATCTAGGAAGAATATTATTCCATTCATTACTTTAATAAAATAAAAATTATTAAACCACAAATTATAATTCTTTATACATTATATTATATTATTATAAATATAATTATGAAAAAACATATTAAAATCTGAATTTTAAAACTACTGTTATAACTGAAGTTATATTCACTGTGCTTTATTAGAGCTGCAGGATAGAAAAAAACTTGACTTCACCAGTAAAAAGACAATTGTAAAAATATGGCCCAAGAACTGGTTATGACAGGTGGTAGAAATTTCAGGTTTACAAGAAAAGAAATGTTCTGAGTTCTTTTTCTTTTGCTTTGCTGTATCCCCTTCATACACAGTATACAACTTACATCTCCTAATCTTAGTATTTTCAGTTGCTAGGGAGCACTGAAACATCAGATGAATGTGGTGTGGTCTGTTCATTTTTTTTAGAGTTTCTCTTCTCCACAAATTCTTCAGTGATCCGTGCATACATCTGGCATCCCTGGCTTCCTGGGTTTCCCCATTAAATACACCTTAGTTACACTACTTTGACTCTAGATAGCAAATTATTTACCCATGTTATCAGCGTAAGTATTAGTGCTGAAAGACTGTCTTCACTGCAGGATGACAAAACTCTGGCTTTGTGAGATTAGAAAGATCCCATCTATACTCTTACTGCTCTGTGGATTCTCTGGGATTTCAAAGTTATTCAAACAAAGTTATCCAACCAAGAAAATGAGAGAGAACATAACTTACAGAACCAAAGAATAGTTTGGGCTGAAGGGACTGCCTTTAAAGATCATCTAGTCAGACCCCCCTGCAATGAGCAGTAAGATCTTCCACTAGATCAGGTTGCTCAAAGCCCTGTCCAACCTCAGGGATGGGACATCTACAACCTCTCTGGGCAACCAGTCCCAGTGTTTCACCACCCCCATCGTAAAAAATATCTTCCTTATATCTAGTCTGAATCTACCCTCTTTTAGTTTAAAACCATTACCCCTTGTCCTATCTCAATAGGCCCTACTAAAAAGTCTGTCCCCATCTTTCTTATAAACCCCCTTTAAGTACTGAATGGCTGCAATGAGGCCTCCTGGAGTCTTCTCTTCTCCAGGCTGAACAATCCCAACTCTCTCAGCCTTTCCTTATAAGAGAGTTTCTCCATCCCTCTGGTCATTTTTGTTGCTCTCCTCTGGTCCTGCTCCAACAGGTCCATGTCTGTCCTGTGCTGAGGACCCCAGAGCTGGATGCAGCACTGCAGGTGGGGTCTCAGGAGAAGAGAACAGAGGTGGATAATCACCTCCCTCAACGTTCTGGCCACACTGATTCTTTTGATGCAGCCCAGACATGGTTGGCTTTCTGGGCTGCAAGCGTACATTGCCGGCTCATGTCCAGCTTTTCATCCGCCAGTACCCCCAAGTCCTTCTTCACAGAGCTGCTCTCCGTCCCTTCATCCCTCAGCCTGTATAAATACCAGGGATAGGCCTGAATTTGGTGCAGGACTTTGCACTTGGTCTTGTTGAACCCCATGAGTTTCACATGGGCTGACTTCTCAAGCTTGTCCAGGTCCCTCTGGATGGCACCCTGACCCTCAGGTGTCTCGACTGTACCACTCAGCTTGGTGTCATCTGCAAAAGTGCTAAGGGTGCACTCGATCCCACTGTCTCTGCTGTTGATGAAGATATTAAACAATACTGGTTCCAGTACGGACGTTCAATTTTCCCTTGAATCTTACACGAATTAGTGGACTAGTTCATTGTTTTCAGAATTGATCACCTTCATTTCAATGTAAACCTCAGCATTCACTTGACCATTACATTTCTATGTAAACACTAATACATCAGCATTCACTGGACTAACCTGAAGGAGGAACACAGTGGTTTTTCCCCTCTTAAATATGTTATCACATATTGTTGATTGGCTCGGCCTTGGCCAGAGGCGGGCCCGACTTGGAGCCAGGGAAGCTTCTAGCAGCTTCTCACAGGACCAACCCCTGTAAGTTACTCCCTCCAGCAAAACCCTGCCACACAAACTCAATACACATGCAGAAATAATTCTATCATTTTTTAAAATATGGCATTGTTATTCATGTAAACCAAAATTATTTTCAATCAATATTCGGCCAACTTACAAAACTAGAGGTGCAACGCTCAAATACAGATGCAAATCTGCAACTCAAATTTAGCCAAATCCTCTCTTCTTCCTGGAACATTGAGAGGACATGCTGATTCCATAGAGCTGCAGCTCATAGTCTAAATCCTCATTTTTATTGTCATCCCTGTTCCCCCAACTCCTTAATTAAAACCTGACTGAATTAAAACCTGACTGAAGTCATTATCAAAAGAAGGCAAGAAAACTTCTGGTTGCAACAGACTTTTGAACGAATGTTGAGCTCACCATGAAAGTAATAATTAAAAAAAAGTTTTACTGAAGTCTAGAGCAATATCAAAAGTGCATTTCAAAAAGATCGAAGCCAAAAGTTACAGCTCATTAAAAAGGATCTGGTGGAAAACAACCCCAAAACTCAATGCAAACTAAAATCAGAGACAGAAGATATGATTACTGTGTCTGTTCCTCTATTTTGTTTCACAAAGGTTGCTGAGAGCAGGAGGAATTAATCACAATTTTATAACTTCAAAGATCTGTTCCTAAGGTCTAGTATTCCTGTCTCAGAAAACATATGAAATTCTGAATCTCAGGTCTTTAGTAAAGACTAACATAAAGCCTGGAAAGAAATAAAAGCCAAGCAAATCCTCTTTTTCTGTCACTGGGAATTTTATTTTCTTCACTTCTTGATTTCTTAATTGGTTCATTGGATACTAGCTATGCAATTTCTTCTTTAATTCTTGAGCCACACAGAAGTCCGGATTAAATTTTACTTCCTACTAGCAATTTTCTGTGTGATTATTCTTACTTCAGATGGCCTGTTTTTTTCACTAAGCGTAGTGTGCAGCAGAAATGTTTGACTGTAGAGCCAACGATACCAAAATTACAGGTTACTCTATCTTTTATATTCTATTTTCTTCCTTGGGGCAAGCTGCAGAGCTGCTTTCCCATTTATCTGCTATTAAAGTGTGTGCACTGACTATATGGACAGTTGTAAATAACAGTGAGAGACACAGCTGGTAGGGTATCTGTGTGAAACTTCCTCTAATTCTGTAGTCTTTTCACTTTTCCCACTTGGCGTCTACCGATTTGCGAATATGCAGTCTGCCTTCTCGTTATAACTGTGTACTGATTATTATTTCAATTATCAGCAATCTTTGAGAAACTTAGAAATTACTTTAAAGGCTTATGTTCATTATTAGTTATGAATGAAGGTACATTCTGCATAGATAAACTAAATCTATGAATCATAGTTAATTGTTTGTTACGAATCACATAACAGTTATGAATGAAGGTACATTCTGCACAGATAAACCAAATCTATGAATCACAGGCTGATTCCATATCTGCATAAACTTAAATATCTTTGAGTTCTGAAGAACTAGCTCAGTTTGCACTCACTGGGGTTGAAGCCATAAATTTATTGCACAGAAGAGATTTAAGTTAGAAGGGTGCCATTAAGTGTAGAGGAACAAATCAGTGAGGCACTGAATTATTGCTGCTAAATAATGACTGGTTTCTGCTCCCACCGAAGGAAATATTTTTTGTCTGTAATTCTCCTCATCATTCAACAACAGCTGTGCCTCGTTTTTGACAGGATGCTCACAGGAAATCAAGTAATCATTTAAGATATGTACACATTGGAATGTAAATACTCTTCTGTTTTGTTCATCTTATTTATGCAATTAGGCTGACTAGCAAGTTTTGACAGAGAATTACATAAATTAATTTTATACATAAAGCACCTGTCCTAAACAAAAAGCTAGGCAATCGTTTTAGCAGACTCTTAGATCCTAAGAACTTTGGAAGCTCATTCTTAGGCATGCTCTTTATTTCTTCACTTGCCCATCCTTGAAAATTGTTATAGATTATTCAGCCCTCTAGTCAGCAAATATTTGATTCCAAGGACCTGTTCTGCTGGTGCATAGTTACATTCTTACAGAGCTGATTTTAATGCAGTTGCATCGATGTGAAACCGATATACAAAGCATTAACCAAGATCTCCATTTCAGCCATTTCACAGTTTTGGCAGCCTTTCAGAACTTTCCTTTTCAAGCACACAAAATGAACCATTCCTTTTTTTTTTTTTTTTTTTCCTCTTCCCTTCCTGCCCCTCCAGTCTTCCATTTATTAAAGAGGCTACAGAAGAATCTACCAGCATCTCTTTTAATTTTGCTTCCAAAGTAAAGATGCACTGTAGAAAGTATACAAGGTGAGGATTTTCCCCAGACCATTCAATGCTATAGAACTGCTGTGCGATATACATGCAAGGAGAGCAAATGTTATTTTACAGCTCGCTGTTGCCAAGCCTTCTATTTTCATTCCTTTTTAGAAAGGTGCTAAGCATTCCTTTAAACACGTAGCTTATAAAAACAAAGTAACCCCAAACAAATCAGGAATAAATGGGGGAAAATGAGGATATGTCAGCTATTTAATAACCAAGATTACATTTAAATCTTTAAAGACTCCAATTCAAACTACAGTTACAGAGAGCATGAGAACAGAAAATAAAATTTCAGAGGGAACATAAAACCATAAAAAGCTTAGACTAGTGAAAAGAAGCAAAATATGGACTCAGATGACAGTGACCTTTACCTGATAAGGCAGCAGGAAATTAATATTTTGGGAGAGTGTTTCTGGATTTTGTTTGCTTGTGTTTTATTGGTCTGGGCATGCCCACCGTTGGGTGAATTTGTTGCCAATCCTGGCACTAGAATTTAAATCATAATTCCTTATCAACAGAGTAGCAAAACGTAATAGGTATATATTTTGAACTGCTTCAGCAAGTTTGTGATCTAAATAGTGTTAAGAAGAAAACTTTCTTCCAGTTATGTTTGCTAAGTCAGACTTTCTCAAACCTCCAGAGTTTCAGGCACAGTGGAATGTTTTATATAGCAACAGTTCCCAAGAACATCTGTGTCTTAAAAAGAAGTTCGAAGACATTAATAATGTTGTATCAGCACCTCTAAGTCATTTGTTTTCTGAGGACTGAACTGTAGTTTAACAGCCTATGGCAAAATCATGGACCATTAAGATCTTTTCAGAGATGTTTAGTTATTCATTAGTCATTAGCTCACACCAATTGTTCTATCAAAACACTAAGATTTTCATGTAAATGCTGGAATTTCTTTTCATTTCACTGTTGTAACGCATAGAGCACTGTCGCAATGGACTCTCTTGTGAACATACTTGTGTAACTCGAGTATATTTCAGACCATCACTTAAGTTTCTTCCTGTAGGCACCATGTTCATAACTGTATCCCGGTATTACCGGTATCAGGTAATGTGCTAGATTCCTACTTTTTCCCATCTGTTTTAGAAGTGTATCATCTTTGATTTTGTTTATAAATTAAGGAAATCATATATAGTAATTTCTTTTTGTTTGCAAATCTGAGATATTTTCTGTCTGCTTTCCAGGGCAATATTCCCTATGGAATACAGATCCACAAAAGCACGAATTTGTAAGAATCAAAAAAAGTCAGTCATTTTTTTTAGGCTGTGTTGATCTCCCAAAATACTTTGAATAAAATTGAGTCATCTTACGGTATAAAATCTTATTGACCATGGCAAACAACAAAGCAGATCTGTAGCTGTTGAAGTCACGGTGTATTTAATGACATTGGGCCAGGATGTTAGCTCAATAGCAATCAATTCCTCTTCCTATCTCAACATTTATTCTACATAATAGTCTTTACAGTCTGCTATAGCAGAAGCAAGAATATCTCTATCATTGTTTTATTCGTTATCACAGAAAAACGTGTTTATTTTCTTTGCTCAGATCTACTGTCACGTTCAGTATGCTTTAGAATGTGATCAGTATCCTGTCAGATCCTTTTTATTTTGTCCCCAGACTGATAATCTTTCCAACATTTCTGAAGTAATTGTTGTTGTTGTTCTTCCTCACAGTGTCATTGATCTAGTTGACATTCTTCTATTGTCTCTTACAGTTTAATGGATTCAGTCTTTTTTTCTCATATTCTACTCCCTATGAATTCATATTTATTTTTCTTTACTGTGTACTTTAGCTCAGTTTATAAGCTTCCCTCAGAGTTACGTTATCTTCTGTGACATTTTTATTGTGTTTTTCCTCTATCCACCTGGTTTGTCATCATTTTTAGTCCTAGAATTTGTCCTAACTCCCACATAGGCAGAAACTCCATGGTTATCATCTATCGCTTTAGGCACAGGCATGAGACCTATGAAAAGTGATGTTACCTCAGCTTTAACTATTTTAATGTTTTCAGTTCTTCCTTGGAAACATATGGTTTTGTTCATGCCAAACAAAGTAAATTGTAAATTTAGTAAATGGACTATATGATTTTTCCACACACCAAGTTCCGTTTTCCATGTGTATGCAAGCACATGGCACACACACATCGAATGCTGCTTTAGGGGCAGCCCAAAATCAAACATTTAGTTCAGCAAGATACTAACACCTACTACTATTTAAGCAAACAAACAAACCAACCAACAACCAAAGAAACCTATGGAAGAATGGCCAAGATTTTTTTTTTTTATTTTTTAAATTGTAGATTTTTTTAAACCAAACTAAAACAGATTATCTGATAGACCTTCAGTTGTTAATTATATCTGCAGATGTGTGCTAATGTAATTGCAAGTGCATAAGAAGAAATACAGGAAAATAGTGCTCTTAAGGTTTTGTACCATTTTGCTTATGCTTCCTTTGACTTGATCTTGATTTACTCTGTTCCACCACAATCAGGATCAAAAGCCCTCTCTTTCCATACAATAAATAATTTTCCATTACTTCAAAGTGTCCCAACTCAGAAGGGAATACTGACCAGCAAATGCATGCACTGAAGTCCATTAAGACTTGAATCCACAATAGGATATCCCACAGCCATACCAATCGCCCTGAAATTTCTGTTATGGAAAAGCTGTTAGAAATTCAGGCAGAATTACATCAATAAACCAGAAACCCACTTTCACAAAAAAACCCCCCACAAACAGCAACAATAAAATGTAATTGAAACCTGTGGCTCACAGCATTTTTCTTTGATTGTTTTAATGAATTCACTTTTCCTAATAAAAAAAGGCGTCAGAAATTTTTTAGAAATCTGTGCTCTATACTCTAGCTAACAACCTCTTACAGTGAATTACTAATATCATAGTATCCTACTGTATGTAGTAAGACTGGAGCAGGAGCATGTTGACATCTTCTCTATAGAGAATATATATAAATGTGTTCTACAAGTGCACAGTTAAAAAAAAAGAAAAAAAAAGAAACATTTGGGGAATGATTGGAATGTCTAAGAATATATCTCTGATGTTATTACATACATGCAAAAGAGCTCTATTGGCCAAAGGCAGAAAAAAAAACTTTAAAAACTTCTGAGAGCAGTAGGTTTTAGGTCAGATAATTGCTGTATAGGTCTTTATTACCAATTGTCCGTCTGATACCAAGTACAAAATGTCTATCTGTGTTGAAGAAGAACTTAAATTGCAAAAATCAGGGCTGTTGCTTTTTTTTAGTTCCAGCAGATTTTTTTTTTCTTTGTAAATGTGAGCTAAATATGAACATGAGCTAAAGTCTAGCACTACCATTTATCTTCAAAGCACAGTTTAATACAAATAAAACTCCCTGGTAAATGGATATTACTGTCTTTTACCTTTTACAAGGCAATGTTAAAAGCTCCTGGAAAGCATCAAGCAAAATGTTATATGTTCATTAGCACAGTTTTATTCTTCTCAATCACCGTGTTACAGATGCTATTCAAGTTTCTCCCCCTTGCTGCTCTTACCTATTATGCCCCATCTTAAATTTTTCCAACAGGAATCTAGGTAATTTTTTATTTTTTTTATAATTCATTAGAGTGTTCCAAAGGACCTGGAAATTTTCCAGGTCTTTGTTTTGCTTCTACACTTTTGGCAAAAGAAAGAAAAAGAGGAAAATGTATGCTGGAACAGTGTCAAGAGTAGTCCATTCAATCAAAATCATGTCTTGGTGCAGAGACTATTAGTCAGTCATATCCACATTCTATCTAAATAATTAACTTGTAACACAGAAATTCTAAATTATTCAAATGTCCTTGAGTTGTTCTTGGGGTTTGCTGCTCATATTGACTGGGAAAAAAAAACTTTTTAAAAAAATTCTAATGATACTGGATCAAAATCTAAACCAGTCAACACAGTGCATTATCTGGAGATGAAACAAAAATAAATTTCAATTGTGCTAATTCTACCTGCAAATACTATTCTGATAAATATTCTCTATACAATGCAGTCATGAAAACTGGTACTAACTTCCCTCTTTCCTATTAAAAAATTGCAAAGACTATGGGATCAAATATCCAACAAATAAGAAATGGAATCTGTCCTTTGAGGAGAGTTTGGGAGGAGCCTGAAGAAGAGAAGGTTAGGGGGAATCTTGCCCATGTGTATACATACTTGATGTGAGAGGACAAAGAAGGTTGCCCAGAGGGGCTGTGAAGTCTCCATCCTTGGAGAAAGTCAAAACCAAACTGGACGTTGTCCTGTGCAACCTGTTTTAGCTACTGGCCCTGCTTGAGCAGAGGATTGGACTAGAGAATCTTCAGAGGTCTCTTGCAACCTCAACTGTTCTCTGTGATTCTGCTTTTCAGGGAGATAATAACAGTTTTCAAAGTGTCTTTTGATTCTTTTTCTCAAACTGTATGAGGGCAAAAGATTTCATGTTTTAAAACACCTGTTTAATAGAGGAATATAATGGTTTTCCATCACAAAACAGCATGGACTATTCTTAAGGACAAGATGCAAACCTTCAATTTGGAAAGGCAAATACAATGGTATGTATTAAACCAAAATACCTATATTGTGTACCAGAATGCTATACAGATCAATCTGGACATAATTAGGGCAACTATGTTCTTTGACTGTGCTTGCAACTGTTTCATTTTTGCTGTATATGAACCTCTGGAAGACTAACTGCTAACAGACACACTCAGAAAGTGAAACTTTAGCTTGAAAAGCTTCAGTGACCTGTGAGAGCAAGTTTCAAACTGTGCATAGTACTTCAGGCTCTGTGTTTTTTACATAATTTTCCTTAAGCAGCAACTGAATCAATTATTTTCATTGGCAAGATACTATATTTATTGCTTTTTTTTTAAGCTGTGCCCTTCTAAAAACAGAGAAATGTTTCTGGTCATGCATTAGCATGAATAACAAAATTGCTGTTTCCAGGCTAAGATGTCTTCTGTGTCCTTGTTTTTGTTAATTATAAAAGCAAACAGACAACATTAACTTGCACAGATGCACCACGTGGAGAATTATCTCAGCCATTTGAAAATAAAAGCAAGTTAATTAGTATTCATCTTTCTAACATTTGCCCTTCAAATACCTGTGGAGGAGCCTGCATGACCTTCTCTTGGTGCTATGACCTTGCAAGAGACAAATGTGCATGTATTAATCTTTACACCTGTAGTCCTTACAGCTGTGAGAAAAGAGAACCAAAGGATAGTGGTGGAAGGAAGTATCCAGTGCTTTGCTTGGAGGTTAGTGATGCAAAATCTAGATGAAAAGCAAACAAATGACTGTGGAATAGCACCCTAAATAATTTAGGAAGTAAGTAACAACAGTAAATAAAAGGATAAGAGAAAGAGTAATGGTTTTAAACTGAAAGAGAGTAGATCTAGATTAGATATAAGGAAGACATTCTTCACTATGAGGGTGGTGAGGCAGTGGCCCAGGTTGCCCAGAGAAGCTGTGGATGCCCCATCCCTGGAGGGGTTCAAGGCCAGGCTGGATGAGGCTTTGAGCAACCTGGGCTGGTGGGAGGTGTCCCTGCCCATGGCAGGGGGGTTGGAACTAGGTGATCTTTACGGTGCCTTCCAACACAAACCACTCTATAATTCTATGATTTTATGATAATGGTTGAATGAAATAATCAAAAGTAATATTTGACTGGGTGACCCATGTAACAGGCAGACCAGGAGACTGGCGATGTACACCCAGTACAATAAAACAAATTTGGGGAAGTCTTATGAATACTGCACAGCTACCCATAGACCTGCCTGCTTCATAAAAGCATTGGAGCCTTGTTTTCATTGGACATAGAATGGAATAACTGTAGTGTTGTACCTACATTTGGACAGTAGTCAGTATAACACTCGTGGGCAGTGACTTGTGTTGAAACTGGTGTCCCTCTCCAGTTGTCTGTTGGGTTGCCTGAGCGGGAGCATATCTCCCCTGGCGTATCTATTGTGTGGGCTGTAAGAAATACATAATAGGAATGACTCAGGTGGGAGCCAGGTGTGTTTGTGCTATTATTTGTCATTGTTAAGTATTTAGTTCTATTTGGCATTATTGTTTTACAAATTTTAGCTATTGTGTCCTTAAACTAAGTCAATAAAATAAGTATTTAAATTAAGGATGGACTCACCTATTTACCTGGCATAACTGCATCCACACTAGTCACTCAGATGTCACAGCACACTGTCATGAAATCTGGTGTGTAGTGTGTGGGCAGAAGGAGCTAAAACTTCTACATGACTCCATGCTTGTGTTCCAGATCCATGCCTTCATTGTGACAAACCGATGGAAAGCAGAAGTGGCTGAGGCTGTCCCTGTGAAAACACCAAACTGCCTTTATGAAAATAGTGGAAAAGCTAATAAACCGCTTGATGCAAGTAGCTTTATTTGCATTATTTCTGGAACACAAGGTCAAAAGGCAGCTGTAAAAAGGTAGGGACTTTTCTTTCACTGTTTTCATTTTACTTCAAAATTGGGTAAAGCAAAGAGAAAGTTAAAGATTTGAAGACCTGAAGAAAAGATAATATCTACTGACATTCTTAAGGGAAAATAGTGAGGGTCTAGTTGTGCTCCTAATATATGGGGTTTTTGTTTGCTTTACCTTTATTTAAACTTACAACTATCAATTAAAATTCATGACTGTTGTGGTAGACTGTTGTCTCATATAAAGCAGTGCTTTAAACATAACAAGCTATCATTAGTTCTGTGAAAAAAAGTAAATGTAAGCACCTCTTGTTAGTATACAACGCCTTAATTAGAGCTAAAGTTCATATACAATCTGATGTGTTCCTGGCGTTGGACATCGAGTTTTCCTAAAAGCTAATTCAAGGACTACCAACCTTCCCAGACAGTGCAAAAAGCTAATAAATATTCAAGTGAGGTCCCCTTGCCCTGTCTATAGTCACATTAATCAGCAGCATGGCTGTGCTAGTGCAGGAGCTGTTGGATAATTCAAAATACATGACTGGGAAGAAGTCAGTCAGCAGGGAATACCCCAGATACCAGCCAGTAATATAAGTAGAGAGGAAATGTAGAAACAATTTATTTTTTATTTCCTTCAGCCATTCTCAAAGATTATTTTCTTCTCTGCATTACAAGACATGATTTACTTTGTCAATAATATGATTTTTTTTTATTAAATACTCATCAGGTAGGAAGACTAGATATTCATAAATGTTGAAAGGTCCAAATTAGTAGCAAAATATGAATTTCTGATCCACAATGAGCGTTTTCTTGCAAGGCTTTTCCCCATGTTTACTGCATGTAGAATTTTGCAAATATTTTCAGATCTCAGAAACACTACCAAATTGTGATTCATGCCACACCACTTTGTTTCTAAATAGCAGAAACTGCTCTAGAAAAGTCTTCAACACCAAGAGCTTATTTTATTCTGAATCTTCTTGGAATTACAATAGTAGCTTGTAGTCCGACTCCCGACAGTCTACTTGCATAAATATTCAAAACACTGAGAGGTAGCCATGGACTATGAGGTTTTCAGCAAGCGTATGTAGCTGAAAGAACACAACAAGCAGGTTAAATTAATATTTGCTTGTCTTGAAACCAGTGATAAACACATAAAAATCGCACAAATGGTGACAGCGTATGTATTTTGTCACCTTGTAACTGCTAGTTGAATATCCCTTTACATGCATTTTGTAACAGAGATCATAGAAAGAACATACAATCTCTAATGTTATAGTCACCCAAATGATGTATGACAAAAAAAATGTGCAAGTGGCAAAATCTGCAAGAACATGGGATGGCAAACAAGCACCAAGATATCTGATGGAACCAGAAAAGATGCTGCAGAATAAGCAAGAAAGATGCCTAGCAAAACCAGAAGAAGCTTCTGATCCTCAGAATAAGAGAAGCGATCTTGGGTCCAGACGAGATCACCTCTCTTGTTTTTAGAAGGTGGTTAAGCACCATAAAATATCAGTGATGAGAAGGAAAGATGGGGAAGAAAGAAAATGTCTGCATGGATTCCACCTCCTCTTGGCCAAGAGCCTAATCACTTCGACCTTGGTGGTTAAGACCATCAAGAACCATAGCAGTAAGTGTTAACAGCATCAGCTCCCTGGTATTGTATACTCACAGGTAATTTTGGAAAAGCTTAATAATTGTTTGATATGCTGATAGTGGGTTGTCAGTCCTCTGAACACTCCATCACTGCAATCTCTAATTCTCTGATACAAAAACAAAACCCAAATCCAAACTCAAAACAAAACCAAAACCACCCCCCACACATATTATACATGTATATTCAATTGGAGCATAATATTGTGCAGAATACAGTACCATTTCCTGAAAATAAATAACATTCAGATGGAACTGTATTTCCTCATTCCCATTTTCATTACAACAGAAGAATAAGAGGAGAAAATGGAAAACATATTAAAGGTAACTGTGAGGTCTTTTAAATACAATAACATCATAAAATCATTGACATCAGGGATTTTCAACACTCTGTTAATGACACAGAAGGGGAAATCACCAAAATTAACATTGCTATGCCATTCTATACCTGTAGCAAGTAAGTATATTCTTCTCTCTTACCATTAAGAAATTCACCATATATTACACCAATATTCACAGAGCTCAATAAGGGTTCCTTGACCTGTTGCTAGCATAATTTTGGTAACTACATCCACAAAAGACATTGAGAATATGTGCATAATTAAGTGTTGCTCAACATACAACTTGTGAAATTGCTCTGGCAGTTTCCCATTTTTCACCTTATGACCTAAGTACTCTTTGTAATACTAGTTTGTGTCATTAATCATATTTTGATATGCACTTCAACTGTACTTCAAGTCTCAAGTGTTACAAGCAGAACGATTGAGTTGAAGAGTATGTATCACCATATGCCATCACCACAGCATGGTAAATGCTTAGTACAAATTCTCTAATAAAGCCTGATAAGGGACTCCTAAGTAATTTTTCAAATAATAGTGGTTGAAAATGCTTTGTTTAATTATAACAATTTCTCATTTGTTTTGTAGAACAAACTCTAATTTTATATGGTTAAACATTTGTTAATATTACAGAATAATCTTCTGAATTGTGAAAATAGAGACTTCGTGGTTGAAATACCTCTATAAATTAGAAAGGAGAACAGATTTACTTCCATATAAAAATATAGTGTATTTTGTTTTGTTTTTTTAAAACAATATAATTCTAGAACATCCATCAAAGAGCAAGTTGTTCAGATTCCTAACTTATTCAGATATATATCTAGCGGAATTTTCAAAGTTACCTCTGCATTTTGGGTACTTATATGTGACAGTTTTAATGGGAATTTCATAGATGCTTTTAAGAGTCACATGTGGCATAAAACTTTTTTTTCTTTATGACATGTAAAGGTTTTTGAAAACCTTATCTATAAATACCATAGCTTTCATAATTTTAAAGAGAAAATTATCTGTCATCATTTTAAATTAAGCAGATGATTACTAGATAATTACATGTAGCTACAACAAGATTCAGGAGTAGCTGTTCTGAGCTGTTTTGTAGGCAGACATCAATGTTCTTTTCTTCTTGCAACAGCCCCTGGGTGCTGCTTTTTTTTTCTTCGATAATGATGAACTATCTCACAAGGTTACGATTTAGCAAAAAGTTAAGATTTATTAAGGGTGTGAGGCAAACCAAAGGTGAAATTTTAACAGCACTCAATCATTAACCAATTTAAAGATTAATAAGGTGATTCAGTAGAATATGTTATGATTAACTTATGACTTAATTACAGATTCCAGAATCACAAGATTCACACTAACTACAAGGTATCCTCTCTCTATGTGTTTACAAAACACAGACAAACAAACACACAAATGCTGTGGAGATACTCGGATCCAGTGACATGTCTAAGTAGGGAAGTAACTTCTCATTAAAAGTTCTCTCCTCTTTCTCTACAGAGATAGAGAGGTGCATAGAGGACACTAGCCTATAGTTTAAAATTCCTTCTTCCTTCTTCAGTTTTGAGTAAATATTCACAATACCGCAGCATTCTTCAACAGGCAATAATTGAGCCTCAAGAAGACAAACTTTGCCTTGGCCTTACTTTCCCTGAGCTGCATCCTAACTCAGGGGAGATGCTGGACACAGCCCACTGCAACCCAGGAGAGCTCAAATGTCTCACTTAGAGTTGTTGTTTGTAGGGTCTGAGATAACTGACTTTGTCAGGTGCTTTTCCATTTCGGCCCACCGCAGACACTGTAGTGTTCTGGTGCATTACACTAGTTACCCAAGTGCATCATCCCCCTTTGGGCTCTGATCCCGGTACAGATGTACGAGGCTGTCAGGAGGTGATGGACTGTCACTATTGTTTGAGTGAGAGCCAGGCACATTGAGGGGGTGACTCAATGCTTGGGTTCACCTTAATAAGGGGAAGCAGGAGCCAGGTAAGTCAAGGAGGCACCTTGACCCTTGAGTTCACCACAATCCGTTCCTGACTCACCCTGGGTTGGTGTATGACCCAGGAGGGGAAGAATCGCACCAAGCACCGAGTGACTCAGGACGGGGCGGGGTTGCACCACCACACTCTTTCACATCTGCCTCCTGCCTCTCCCCCAGACATAGTTTCTGTTTTATGCATTACCACAATTTTCACAACTATAATGAAGATTGAAAAGATACATATTTTAGGATTTCTATCTGAGTTTTAATGTTTATCATTGTTTAATTTCTAAGGAACAAATTGTTCCTGGATCACAGGTAGGGATCCTCCTCTTTAGCTACATGCTGGTAATGAATCAACACAAAGTTTTTCAGCACAATCAGCTTTCTTGTTGTTTACCTGTGATATAGGCCATGCAGTGAAGCAAGCATCTTCTCCTGGTTTCTAAACACACAATTGCTTCTCAGTGTCTTTTTTCATTTTAACACATAGATTTTGTTGCAACTCTTTCCCCATGCCACTCATCATAAACCAGTAACTAAATCACGGTCTTCTAACACATTTTCACTGGAACCCATTTTTTTCCAACTAAAACTTCATACCAAAGTTTCATAATGTTAGAACTCTGGTCTTTTCCCTTCTCATATCTGAGCACAAGTTTTTTTTTAATTTTTCCTTACTGCTGCAAAAGCTCCCAACATGATCAAGTATCCAATAACCGTTTCTCGTGCCACAGTGATGAGATAATTTCAGTACAGCAACAGTTAGAAATCATACAGTCAGTATCATCCCTGAGACAGCTCGAGGAATTATATAATTTCACAATTTCAAAATCTTTTAGGACAGAAAAATTATTTTTTACAGTATGAGCACAGAAGGTTTCAGGAGAGAAGAGAGGAGGAACGAAAAGCTAAGGAAAGTCAATAGTGAGCCTGTTGCACGAAGATAACACAAGGAGTGGCTTGAGGATGAAGCAGGAGTAGTCTTCAACCCACCCTACCCTGCCTTCTCCTCTGGAACCTTGTTACTCTAGTTAGGTTCTAGTGTGTAAGACATCATACCTCTCCTCTTCCACTGCCACAAGCTGGATACGATCTTAGAGGCACCACAGCAATTTTTACCACAAGTCCACATTGTTAAGGTGCTAAGAGGAAAAAGAATCAGATGCAGCTGGAGAGGGCAGGACCATATTATCCAAAGCTGCTGCTTAAAGGGCTAATCTCTGAAACAAGAGCTGTCTCCTCTAGGTATCTCAACAGCAAAAGCACCAGAAGTGGGATTAACCATTTCAGGCTGGAACTTCTCAACCATCTGGTTCCATGTCATTCCTCAGATAGCTATGTTGAGAAATGTCTATCGATAGGACTTATATGAAGTCTCCACCCAGTGGAATATTTCTAAATGTTACACAAACAAAAGTACAGCAAAATCTAGGTTTTGGTTTTGATGATGGAGCAATGCTCTCTGTGTATGGTTGTACCACAGGGCAAAAAACCCTTCAATGGTTTGAGGAAAATAACAGCTCATGCACCTACTGCACACTGTCAGCAGATTTGGCTGGTTTTGCTTTTGGGAATGAAGGAGGCAATGAGGCAGAGTCCTGAAAACACAAATTGTGCTCTGAGCTTCTGCCAACTGCTAAAAAAGGTGAAGGCAAAAATGGCAAGAATGCAACTGAAAGAATGTTACTGTATTTTTACTCCCCCTTTACACACTGAGAAGAAAAAAGGACTCTATAAATCTACCAGTTACTGGAAATCAGGATGAAGATTCCTCACAATTGTGACTTTTTTTTTAAAGTAATACGATTTCTCTTCAAGCTTCCAAGACTTTTAAAATCATGTCAGTGTATTTCTTTTCAATTAGGGGAGTGAGAAGTGTACTTTTTAAAGGAAAAGCTGAGATTCCTAATTGTCATGGACTCTCGAATTCACGGATTTAGAATATCAACTAACCTGCCACATTGAAGAGTTTGTAGTAGTTTCTGTAGATCTACCGTTATCTGTGATGCTCTCAGTAGTTCAGAGAATCATAGAGTTCAGTTATGTTTATTTTAGAGTCCTACACCAACAACATATTGCAGCAAAAAAATCTTTTGATTCTCTTTCAGAGCCTGTGGCCTTTCAGATGCTTGCAACATCCCCAAGATGGCACTATGCCACAGAAATATTAAGAGAGAGGACACTGAAGTAAAAATTAAATCATGGAAAATAAAACCAACTACAACATTTTGTAGTGTTGATAAAAATAGAATGGAATGTGTATATTTAAATCAGGGCATACAAAGCTAAGGCATCGTTGATATAATTTAATTAGCGTAAATATTCAAAAGGTATTTTTACTTGGATTTTTTTTTTCTGAATATACTGTAAGAAAACTATTTCATTATCATGAATATTGAAACTGTAGATCACTTTAATGAAGGCCATGTCAGTGTCACTCACATATCTCTGGATCATCATTGCAATAGACCAATCAATGTTAACTATTAATTTAATCAAAAACACATCTTTCTGTACAATTTTCTCCATGTCACATTGTATATGTGCCTAGCTGAACAATGCATTCAAAGTGGATAAATGATCTGCTGAAGTTAGTTATGAATCATTTAAAATCTGATTGTGGTCTGTATGAAGGCATACTTTCTGTTAAAGTTGTTGCTACATGAACTACGTAACGAAAAATGTGTTAATAGGTTTCTGTGATCTGTTTATAGTTTTTGATTGGTCACAAATTGACATGTGTGCAGATTAAAATGTGTGTTTCAAAAGGGAAAAGTGATACATAGACTTTTACAAGTGTAACAAAATGATTAATTTCTGCACAGAATTTTTTATTTCAAGAATTACTGATGAAGCTTTAAGAATAGATGCATTTGCAAATGCAGACTATGAAAACAGGTATTAATCTGCAGATGAGCAGAGTAATGACAGCCACCTTCTTCATGAAACAAAAGCAGAAAAATATCACTCTACTTATTTGTTACAATCTGGTTCAAGGAGCTACTTAAACAAGTGTGCAACTTCATTGCTTTCATTCACAGAAATATCTACCTGTTTGGAGTAATATACTGTCTAAGAAAAAATTATGTTGTGGCTTTAACCCAGACTGGAACCATGGAGCCACTTGTTCACCCTCCCTGCCCCCAGGGAATAAGGGAGAGAATTGAAAGAATAGAGGGAAAAGAGATTTGTGGGTTGAGATAAGAACAATTTAATAACTAAACTATAATAAAATTTAAAACAATCATGATGATGATGATGATGATGACAGTAATAATATAGAAATGAGTGACACACAACGCAACTGCTCACCACCTGCTGACACACTCCCAGCAGGAGATCAGCCGTGTTGGCTTTTCCCCTCATTCTTACCCATAAGTACTCAAACTTATCATCACAATCCTCGATTTCTATACAATCAAAACACTCCCTAACATATAGAGCCACCCCCCTCCTCTCCTTCCTTGCCTGTCCCTTCTGAAGAGCTTACAGCCACCCATTGNCTCTGGCACCAGCCTCTGAGCCAGGTGTTGATCAGGTGTGTTCTCCTGATCCTCTCGGTATTCATCCCTGCCACTGTGGGGATTGAGGAGAACACGACCTGTGCTCCTGAAGCTCTAATCCATTGCCCCAGTGCCCTGAAGTCCCTTTTAATTGCTTTTGGACTTCTCTCCCCAACCTCATGGCTTCCAACATGCATGACCAGCAGTGGGTAGTGATCAGAGGCCATACCAGACCAGGGAGATTCTTGGTGATATATACCTGTGAGTGAGTTATGGCACTGAAGCAACTGACGGATGTGAAATAGATTCGTATCTCTTGAACATCTTTGTTTTTAAAGAGAAAAACACAAATTCGTAAATAATAACAATATAAAAAATCCCTGAAAGCACTGACAGATGCATAACCATTTAGACCCACCCTACTGATTGATATATAAATTATAGCGGGTTGAAACTCACTTTCTGTTTTGTGGGAAATCAATATTTTTACATTTGTTTTGCTTCTGAACCGTTCTTTTAATTTTATGAAGATGACAGTTAAAAGGATGTCATTTGAGAATGCAGAACTTCATTCAAAATATTATTTGTCATTTTAGTATTTTTCTATTATGGCATGTCAAGTCAGCAGAGCAAGCCCATGAACCGTTTGACACATTTTACCCATCAGTGTCAAAATTTCAAACTTATTCATTACAACCCACAATCTGCAAAGACAGTTTGAAAAGAAAACAAATAAGACTTTTAAATTAGATAGGAGACTATTGACTCTACTGATATTGTGGAAGATCTTTACAAATGAATTTAAAAGGAAATATTTTGACTCCCGTATGAGGACCTATCAGGAGTCACTCCACAGAATGATGTCTCTAACATCATAAAAAGTTGTTAAAACATAATAACCTATAATGATTCTATAGATTGTAAAATGTTTTAAACTGGAAAAAAAAAAAAGCCTTTCAAGTATTTTCCCTTTTAGAGACCTATGAAAATAAGCCAATTTCCATAAAGCCAGGAACAAATAGTTCAAGTTAAACTAAATTTTTCCCAGTCATAAAAAAATAATCTGTTTTTATCAAGACTTTTCTGAGTACTTATATCTATTTGTGGCTGAATGCTTTTCATTTTGTAAAAATTATGTAAAAAGTTTTTCGAAAAAATTAAATGCTAAGGAGAGATATGCCAACTCTGAATGGTTAGTCAACTGGATAACCTACAAAGACATTTTCATTGGGGATAGTATATTCTTGTTCCACATATCCATGAGCAGTTAAATCAATCTAAAATACTCTCCAGGAAACTTTGGATCAATGAGATAGTTTTAGCAGCACTATTTTTAAAGCATCAAAGCTACTCAATGCTGCAATGTTTTAGACAACATTGGCTAGTATTAGTGTTTGGAGGAAAATTTTTTTTTTGAGAATCAGACTACTGGAGTATCCTTCTGGAATAAAGATGTCTTCAAGGAGAACAGAGGTTTGTTTGTACTTCCAGATAACCCAGCTGCTTAGGAGGAATGGGGAAAAAAGAAATGTCTAACACTCCTTTTATGCTTATGACTTCTGATGGATAAAATTTCAGGGAAAAAACATTCAAGTGGAAGCTTCTTACACTGGAGAACAGATCAATTTTTGCAAATTTCCAGAATCTAAAGAAATACAGAAGTCTGTCTTCAGAACCTCACTTTATACAAAAGATCTATGAAGTCATCCTTATGACTATATCATTAGCTAATAAAAGACTAAATCATATATGTTTTTCTTCTATAAACTCCTAATGGAAATAAAGACTGTAAACAAAATATTTGAAATTAGTCTATGATGTACCATGGTTGTCAAGATTTGGGGAAAACTAATCAATAAACACAAGAAACGTTTCTATATGAGAGCACTATTTATACTTAAAATCAAAACTCTTCATGGAAAAGCTATGGTTTACGAAGAGATCTGTGGGGGAAAGACTAGTATGCTACCAAAGATTGTCTTTGGATCAAGAGAAATCATAGTAGAGGTCACAAACATTAGAAACAATACTTTAAAAAAATAATGAATAATAATGCTCAGACAAAAGGAGGTGCACATAGAGGAAGATGCACATTTTAAGTTGCAAATATTTATAGGAAATATAATGCAAGTGAATGGTTTGAGGCAGGCAAATGGCACAGCCCACTGCTCGTATTGAGAGATTACACTAAGAGTATTTGTTTTTAGAGAGTGTAATTATTCCTCCGAGAAGTACTGAAGATGTGTTCCTAGCTTCTCCTGTGACATATTGCTGCGTCATCTGGTTGCATATAAATTCAGACACATAAATACCTTTCATATCCCATGCATGATCCAGCCCCGCACTGGGCTAAGATCTGAGCCCATCCAAGTTTGGCATTTGATTAAAGATACCTGCATGCATGAACCAGTGGGAAGCTGTGACCAATATGGACACTCTGTGATGTGAACCATCATGGAAACATATCTGGACGATGGTAAATAGCAGACCAGAGAGTCAGCTTTGCCTGTGGTCCAGTTCTAATAGTTAGAAAAACTGAATAATATCTGCTCCTTCTTCACCACTGATACAGCATCAATTAAAGGAAAAGACAAATCTTCTAGGGCCTCAAATGAGGTCAAGTTTGATCTTGAAAAAAGACAGAAAAAAGTCCATGCAATTTGAATGCAAAAGTTGTCCATTAGTAGGCAATTTTTATTGTCGATTCTTGGAAATCAGTTGCCCTTCTTTAGGGCCCAAAAGATGGCTAAAGGGCTGGAGCATCTCTTACACAAGGAGAAACTAAAAACCTGATGGCACTGAAACCCATGAAATTCTTTCAGAAAACACATTTTTACTGTAAAAGCAATTAAACACTAGAACAACTTGACCAGTGAGGTTTTAGAGTCTCCATTGCTGAAGATATCAAAAACCTAACTGGATGCAGTACTGGACAGATAGCCCTAGCTGACCCTGCTTGAGCAGGGGGATTGGACTAGACAATCTCCAGAGGTGCCTTCCAGTGTCAGCGATTTTGTCACATTCTCTTTCTGAACTACCATATTGATGGATAATAATGGCTTCACTTTATAACCTTGAGTGAATGAATGCAAATATTACTTCATCAATTTGCTTTAACCCTCAATAAGAAGCAATTAAAAGTACATTTAAAAATACTGATTTTCTTTTTCTTAGGATAAAGTGAATTTTCAGTCCTGAGAAGTCTCTTTCTTTGTATCAGAAGTGACAAAAACGTCCACAAGTATTCCAGAAGATATCTCATGCTTTGAAAAACATCTCAGCTTTGAGCTGTACAGACAATACTGACCAAATCTTCAGCACAGCATGCTGCTAATCTTGAAACACTTTGAACTTTTCACAGCAACATGGGCTTTATTTTTACATTAGAGATGTGTCCAATAGCCTAACAGGTTGCATGCATGAGTCTAGTACTAATTATATATCAATAGAATTTGTCTTTAATGCTCAATGCTGCACTGAACTGCTTCTGCTGATCCGTCAATATGTTTGCAAGAGCACTATATTTCCCCAGAGCTCTGTGTGAAAAGTCAGCACCTTAGAGATTTCTACTGTCTCTTTTTCTTCCTTTCAATCTTCTGTCCCTCGCATCTTCTGTGTGGTGGCCAGAGAAGTCTATATAACAATAAATAATAAAAGGGTTTGGGTTTTTTTTTTAAGGTATCACATTAAAGGCCATCACCATAACTGCAGTGATGCTGTTGCTCTGAGAATTGTCTGGAAAAACTGACTATAAATATAAAAAAAAAGACAGACTGACAAGAAAAAACTGAATTTGGAGAATAGCAACGAAAACCTGAAAAAAGCTTACACGCTGTTATTAAAGGAAAAGATCTTGCAAAAAAAAATGTGATACGAAGAGGAGTTAACCCATTTGAGGAAGATGCAGTAATAAGCAGGAAGACCTGTGTCATGGTCAATTCCATGACCCACCCTTTGGCAAAAGGGCTGGATAACAACCTGTGGTATGAGTGTGAGTGTCAACAGCCCCTGGATTGAAAATACAGAGCTGTCTTGAGAGGGTCTTCCTCCAAAACTGGTCACATTGAAAAGGACATGGAATCTGTGTGATCATGGTGAGGAATTGGATCTTTCAGGTACCAGGTATAGAAGGGTATTGGAAACTCTGTCTGTGTTCGTTAACGTTTTGTAAGTGTCTAGAATTGTTGTTTATCCGTTGTATTGCTGATAGTGATCATGGCTGCATAGTTCCTGGTCGCTGGTTAATGGTGTGTCATTACTAAATCAATAAACCACTTTAATCCTGATTTAGTGTAAATTACATGAATTGAGCAGTTTTTCTCTGCAGGAATATGAAAGTCTTAATACTGACTGAAATTTTGACATAGTTGGCATGAAAAATTATTTTTTGAGACTATTTATATGAGAAAGCACTTTTTGTTCAGGAGCAACTAACAGAAAACAAGGGATGAGGACCTGTCAGTCCTTTGTCATTACTGTCAGAGGTCTTGCAGCTCTGGCTCCTTTTCTTATTCACAAAATACTACCCAATCTCCTTGAGCAACCCCTGGAAGTCTCCAGCTGCAATCACCCCATGTGCGTAGTCACATCGGAAAAAGGGGAAGCCACTTATGTAAGGCTTGCATACATGGGAAATATAATTTAGTTGAATTAGTCTAAGAAAAATAGAAAATTGGTATTATTTTTAAAATCTTCTTCCTCAACATGTCAGCTTTGTGTGCATGTCCAGTGCTGTCTGCTCAGCACTTGGTGTATGGACATTTCAAAAATAATTATATGGTACCATCAACTCTTCTACTGCTGATACTCTTGTGAGACAAGGAGTAGGCTGCTATTCCTCTGTTTCATGTGTCATAAACAGAATTACCCCCTCCCTCTGGACTGCAAAAGATTTTATGTGACATGAAGACATCAGGTCTTGTGAAAATGAGTACACTTGTTCTGGGAGGGGTAGGGAGGAAGGAAGTGGTAAATCACTTGTTAGAAAGAAAAGGCTCATTTTCAGGTTGCTTTTAGCACATCGTGACATGGATCATCGTACTTGTAAACAAAGTGCACTTGATATACTGCCAACAGCTAGCAATAGCTATTACTTTTGGGAGTGATTAAGTAAACTTTAAATCAAGAACTGAAAGGAAAACATGGTGGGTCCCTCCCCTTTACAACCTGGTGAATTTTCCATCCTGAAACCTGTACAAGAGTGGCACTCAGAAAGAAACCAATGTTTGTGTCAGCAGAAAGGCACAGGTATTCCTTTACACTGCCACTTGGCACAGATTATTGTTACACCAGGTCTACCAAAAATTACTAAAATGTTTTGGGGAGATCTCAAACCAAAGTTCTACAATCTGGAGGGCAATTTTAATGTTATTATCTAAAATAATTGTGATTTCAGGATTTAAAATCTAGCAATAACATTGTGACAGGTCTCCAAGTCAACAGGAACTTCATGACAGATTTTTCTAAACCTTGATCATAGACTCACAGAATTGGCTTCTAGATTGAACTGTAGTTGAGTTCTTCCTTCCAGATATAATTTCCATCGCTCAGCAACCTTCTGAATATTAATGAATGACACTCATTCCCTGCTGGGCCTTGGGCCTCCTTCTCATTGTCCCTCAGGCCTGGATGACACATGGTGGCAATTTTATACCCTCTCTACTGCAACTTTTCATGCTCATTTGTTCTTCTACCTGATTGAGTCATCCTCCTTGACAGAACATAACATAAAAATAATAACAAAAGTCTAAATATACAGTCCATCAAAATTATCACGTTTGTTAGAGTTAAGCAAACAAATTTATGTAAATAAACCAGATTTCTTTCATATGGTTGTTCCTTTCCACCTGGCCTTGACAAATGCACAACTCTGGGGCCAAAGACTAGAGGGAAACATCCATGGGCCAGAGGACCCCAGACTAGAAAAAAACATACTGGAGGTTCTTTCTTAAAGGAATTTGAAACACAATGGAGGTGTAGTTCCCTAACAAAGAAGTTAATTTCCCAGGCAGTTGAAAATCTTAGTGTAAAGATAATGTTTGACCTGGGGGCAAACATGAACTGGAAGGTTAGAAGAGTTTTATTCTTTGGATTTTTTCTTTTTTGGGGATGGCCCATCAGGCCAAAACATGAATGCACAACCTTCAGCTTTTAGATGAAGTGAATTTACCCATTCAATGTTTCTTAAAATACATATTTTTGTCCTTCAGTGAAAAAAAAAGTCAAACAGCAGAAACAGATTTCCAACACTCAGAAAAAAATTGTATATATTTAAAACATCTCCCTATATGATGAAAGCATATTTTTCCCTGCATGACCTTAAGAAGCATAAAAATGTAAACACCTACAGACAGTCAGGAGAGCCATGACTGACAATGTTATTATCTGTATTTACCTCATGCATAAGAGTTTAATTTCTGAATAAAAACTCCAATGTGTTTTATACACAACATCATCTGTCACCTTATTTTTATTTATTTTTTTTATCACAAAGGAAAAACTTTTGTCTTTTCCATTTTCTAGAAAGGCCTTGCCATCTTAAAAGTAACCGTACGTAGAGGAGCAGCCTAACATACCACCCTGTGCAATCCCCATGCATGTCCTATGTGGGAAAACTCTGCCTCCTGGACTTCTAGAAGAAGATCACGGCTCTGCTGTGCTGACTGCATGGGCAGACCTGCTGAGCTCCAGCTTCCTAAAAAGTCTAGAACTACTGTATTTATTTAGGGAGGATGCAGTCAACAAATGTGTCCCAGTAGGTGAGTGAGGAGAAATCCTCATTCTAATAATGATGAGATATATAACTGTTGAACTCTCAGAGCATCTTTAGGTAATTCATAACTCCATTTCCTAAAGCATTAACATGCTCTACATCAGGATTGCAATTCTCTTGCACCTGATTTTTTTAATAAATAGAATGTCTCCGCAACAACTACTTCTGTAATTCTGCAAGTGGTAGAAGATGGAGAAAATTAGCACTTGTAAATTTTGACACAGGTAAGAGGAATTTGGAACTGGAGGCATATTGGTCAGAAATGGAGATACCTCATTCCTTGGTTTTTGTGTTTTTACAAGAGCAATTGTGGCTACACTAGAATTTTGAGCCAATTTTGAGAAGAGAGACACTCTGCTACCATGACTGAACAAGAAACCTACTCTGTGAAGTTCAGACTACTTGGGATAAAACTACAGTATCAAGTGATGTGTTACATAGAAATGCTGAGCTGGATTTATTAGAGCTATTTCAGGTAACAGAAGCAGCTTCTACATTGAGCATGGAGTTCAGAAGACTAATATACCTCTTCTTCTCCATGGGTCTGTTAAACTTCTATGAGCACTGGCTATGTATTAAAACAGACAAAATAGCAAATTAATTCACACTGAGATCCATGCTCTGAGATAATGCTTTCAAAACCCAGGGGGCAGGCTATAGTATGGATATGTCCTTATATGCATAAAGCATTTTAAAATCTTCTAGGGAAGGTAGTTTCCTTATTCAGAATCCTGACGGTTAACTGTTAAAGCTTATTGTCTTCATCTCTGCATTTCATAAAGAATTCTCATAAGAACATAAAACATTTGAGATTATAAGATATTAATTTCCCCATATCACAGTATTTTTACCTGTGACAGAACTAACCTGATTTATACTGGGCTGTGAAAATGGTCTGTTGGGATAGCCATAAAAATCACAGGGTTAGGATGCTCATCTGTTGTCACACTGGAACTTACTGTAGTGCGGTGAAGAACACAATTAATTCAAAAGCCTTTGACTGCTTTCCATGCACTAGAGCCTTGAGTCTATTAAACCTACATAAGTATTGGTCATTTATTAGGAATGAATTTCATAGTTGTACAAAGCCATTTTTTATATAAATAGCAGAAAGCACCAGATCAGATTAACGACTAAGGAATTGCCTGCCAAATTTCTTATTTAATTAAAACTTCATCTTTTTCACTCTAAAAATTAGAAGAAAACTATCAGAAACTACTCAAAAGCTGTGTTCATGTTGTGGAAAAAGAGCTGAGCTTTACTAATTTGAAATAATAATAAAAGTTTTCTACTTTATGAGTGTGCTATTTTGAAAAGCAAATTATCTTGTGCAAGAGAATTTAAGACTCAAATGTCATCACAGAAAATACATCAATTTACTGATAAATAGAAGGCTTACCAATTATTATTACTTTACACTAAAATAAGTAATTATTTTACATTTATTTGTTCAGGCCCCATCCAGGCCAAAGTTTCAGTACTCCAGCAGCTACGCATAGACATCTGAAAATGCAACACTTTCCTAACAATTTTAGGATCTAAATACATGCATCTAAATACATGCAAAAGTGTAGATGTAGGATTATTCCCATTCTACAGACATCTATTGCACCTGCAGTGTCCCAAAGGAGATTTTTGACACTTTTAAAACTGTATCTGTCTCCCATTCTGACCCATTGTTCAGAAGATAATCTGGGTATTACAGCACACAGAGTGACAAACTACGAGTCCTGATTTTGGACAATACAGATTTCAGAGGATTCACCAAAGATTATGAAGGTCTTCCGTTTTTTTAACATTTTTCCCAGGCCAACACGGTGGAACTAAGGAGCTTTGAATAGGAAACAGAACCCTGGAAGTCAGCGTTAAAGATGGGTTCTTATTTATGGGAGGAAAAAAATGATGTAGTTTCTTACTCACCTCTAGTTAAGACTTACATTGTAAGAGCTGAAGCCTCAGTCTCCCTTCAGTATAAAAAGGTTTTTTTCAACAGGTCTGTTTATGACTGCAGTATGTCGTGCAGTCTAGCTCCTTCTCAAAAGAGTTCCAGGCAGAGCCTCCCGCAGCTGTAGGCAGCTGGCCTGGCCTGAACGATGCTCCATCTCCTGCACCGGGAGACATAAGGATGTACAAGAGAACAGCAAGAAGTGACATCTCCCTCAGCAATGGGAGAAGCAGAATCTTCTGATCGCTTCTTCAGTTCCTTTCCCATCGTACCATCAAAATCCACTGTGCTAAAACTCAAAATTATTTTTCCAGTTCTTCTCATGAACCCCTGACAAAGTTGTGATGGAGGCAGGAGGAGGGGGAATAGGGAGTGTTCTTCATTCTCTGAAGTTCAACATACGTTGACCAAATAAGTAAAGCATCAATAGGGTTTCCTAATGGCAGGAACTCCGTCGTGCAGTCTATATAAAACCACTTGAAATGTATATCAGTTTCACAAGCACAGAACAGAAAGAGCAGTTTTTCTTGCATTTAACCTCATTCCTTTTGAGTTTTTCCCTCCTCCCCCAGAAAAGAACATCCTGCAAGCGTTCAGCTGGACTACCGAAGTGCTTCCGTAAATGATAGCTTGTTTTTCGTCCTGGTGGATCAGTACAAGGATGTTTTTCAGTTCTAAGGGGAGCACCACTCAAGGGGAATTAACACATTATAGCTTAGGTTATTCATGTTAAATCTCTCTCCTCAGCCACCTATGAGGCTTCTCTCAATTTGCCTCAGGACCTGTGAATACACTTTGTTTCTCAGTAAGCCATGATGCTAGAAGAACTACATTTTTAAAACAGTGTTTCAGTAAAATTAATCCAGCTGGCGTGCGCGACAACTCTTCCTATTACAGGATAAAATTCCCCTTTGTCTCAATGAGCTGTATAGGTGACAGGCGTCACCTTTCTCAAGAGCAGACCCAGACCTAAAACAACTCTGAGACTTTCCCGGGTACAAGCTACCTCTGTCACCAGTTAGGACAATGCAACAGGCTCAATGGAGCTTAACATCAAATTAATTAGCTTTTCAGAGACCGTATACAGTGAGCTGTTTAAAGTGATTAACAGACATTTTCTACAAACTAGANTTCTGACCCATTGTTCAGAAGATAATCTGGGTATTACAGCACACAGAGTGACAAACTACGAGTCCTGATTTTGGACAATACAGATTTCAGAGGATTCACCAAAGATTATGAAGGTCTTCCGTTTTTTTAACATTTTTCCCAGGCCAACACGGTGGAACTAAGGAGCTTTGAATAGGAAACAGAACCCTGGAAGTCAGCGTTAAAGATGGGTTCTTATTTATGGGAGGAAAAAAATGATGTAGTTTCTTACTCACCTCTAGTTAAGACTTACATTGTAAGAGCTGAAGCCTCAGTCTCCCTTCAGTATAAAAAGGTTTTTTTCAACAGGTCTGGAAAGGACTGCAGTATGTCGTGCAGTCTAGCTCCTTCTCAAAAGAGTTCCAGGCAGAGCCTCCCGCAGCTGTAGGCAGCTGGCCTGGCCTGAACGATGCTCCATCTCCTGCACCGGGAGACATAAGGATGTACAAGAGAACAGCAAGAAGTGACATCTCCCTCAGCAATGGGAGAAGCAGAATCTTCTGATCGCTTCTTCAGTTCCTTTCCCATCGTACCATCAAAATCCACTGTGCTAAAACTCAAAATTATTTTTCCAGTTCTTCTCATGAACCCCTGACAAAGTTGTGATGGAGGCAGGAGGAGGGGGAATAGGGAGTGTTCTTCATTCTCTGAAGTTCAACATACGTTGACCAAATAAGTAAAGCATCAATAGGGTTTCCTAATGGCAGGAACTCCTCTTCAGGACAGCTATAAAACCACTTGAAATGTATATCAGTTTCACAAGCACAGAACAGAAAGAGCAGTTTTTCTTGCATTTAACCTCATTCCTTTTGAGTTTTTCCCTCCTCCCCCAGAAAAGAACATCCTGCAAGCGTTCAGCTGGACTACCGAAGTGCTTCCGTAAATGATAGCTTGTTTTTCGTCCTGGTGGATCAGTACAAGGATGTTTTTCAGTTCTAAGGGGAGCACCACTCAAGGGGAATTAACACATTATAGCTTAGGTTATTCATGTTAAATCTCTCTCCTCAGCCACCTATGAGGCTTCTCTCAATTTGCCTCAGGACCTGTGAATACACTTTGTTTCTCAGTAAGCCATGATGCTAGAAGAACTACATTTTTAAAACAGTGTTTCAGTAAAATTAATCCAGCTGGCGTGCGCGACAACTCTTCCTATTACAGGATAAAATTCCCCTTTGTCTCAATGAGCTGTATAGGTGACAGGCGTCACCTTTCTCAAGAGCAGACCCAGACCTAAAACAACTCTGAGACTTTCCCGGGTACAAGCTACCTCTGTCACCAGTTAGGACAATGCAACAGGCTCAATGGAGCTTAACATCAAATTAATTAGCTTTTCAGAGACCGTATACAGTGAGCTGTTTAAAGTGATTAACAGACATTTTCTACAAACTAGATTTTTTTTTCTTTTCATCTAAAAAGGTACAAGACTAGTGGAGGAAATGTATCAGGGAAAGACAAAGTTTTCTGTATATTTCTCCTAAACCTTTGTCTTTCCTGATCGGGTTTATTAAGCTGGTGATCTCAGTCTCTGGGTTGGGAGGGACAGCCTGCACTGTTGAAGCACGTTCCTTGTCTCAAAGTTGGTGGCACTCTTGACATTTTAATCAACTACTCAACTTCTACCTCTACTCCCTGACAAGCTTTGACTAGTATCTTTAAGACTCTCTTATGCCCTTTGATCCTCAAATCCCAGATCTTTAGTTTGATTCATTATAAATGTTTCCAACCTAACAGGCCTCGAGCTCAGAGGCACTTCTAATGACCTTTTGGTATTAATTCCATCAGGGAATGTGTATCTGCCGACTGTATTTGCCTTCTTGCATCTCTTTTGATTTAACTTCAGGCATTTTGATATGTCAGGGAACACCACACAGGCAAACTGAGAGACATCATTATGCAAAACACTCTGAGCTCCTCTGTTCCTCAGCTGTACTTCACATTGTGATTATCCTGCTTCACCAAACACATGCGCCCTTCGCTCCTCCACCTCTCTCACTCATTTTCAGAAAACCATACAATCACTGGGTTTGGGAGGGATCTCAGAAGGTCTCTAGTGCAGTTTATACCAGGTTGCTCAGGGCTTTGTCCGGTCAGGGCTTGAAAACCTCCAAGGATGGAGACAGCACAGCCTCTCTGTGCAATCTGTTCCACTGTTTGCCTGTCCTATTTTCATAATTGTGCCTCTGAAAAAAAAAAGAAAAAAAAGAAAAAAAGCTGGTGCTTGCACAAGGTGAAATATGCTGCACGTAGCAACAGACACACCCTCTGATCTGCGTACAGTTCAAGGCAATTATTTTGTGGAAACCACCCCAACTATTTAAAAATATCTTACCTGGCACTTTAAAAAAATTCTGTGACCAAGACAACCTCTAATTACTGCCTCCTGTCATCTTCACTGTTTGCATTTTGCCTGTCATTACTCCCCTGTGCCGTATACTTTAAGAACAAGCATTATTAATGGAGACTGGATAAATGGTTTTAAAAAATTGATAAAGACTGAGGAAGCTTCCTATGCCTGTTTGCTCATACATGTGTTGGATAATGAATCAGCACCAATTCAATGTGTTGCATGGATTTCACACAAGATGCAACAAAACATGCGTGCTCTACTGGAGATATTTAACTATTTAACTAACAGCATCTCTGTGTTAATGAAGCCTTCGGTGACATGCTGCTGAAACTTAATTCAGTGGCATTTCTATCCACGACAAGGTTCATGTATTTCTAGCCTTTGACATAAACATTACTGTAGTTAGTATCACAGATACAAAAGCATCAATGCAATAACATTTTTTCTTGTCACTGAAACGCTTTTAAAGAAAGAAGTGCATAACTAAATAATTAGTTAACATAACTTGATAATCAGTCCTCGAAGAATGTCATTGTTAACAGCTGAAAATTTTCAATCTGTCTCCTTAGTGCTTTGACAGCACACAATCTGTAGGTCGTGTACTTTTGCAGTGGGAAAAAGGAACTGGAGGGGACTTGAAAAGGAAGCTCGAACTGTCTTTGTATATACATGCATTTACATTTTTTATATACATATACTAAATACAATAGTATAGTATAATATAATATATATTTTGATCAGCCAGGTTCCCTTCCAGTGACAGACACTGTGCTTTAAGATATTTGATATTTTCCAAGTTATTTTTATGAGTATGAGTGATAAAAGCTGTTCCTGACAAGAATGATTTAACATCCAGAGACGGGTTGAACTCCATTTGAAGTATGGAAGTCACCCTCTTCTCTTTAGGTTTGTGGAAGAATTTTGGTAATATAGGCTCTCGTCAGGAAAGCGGTACATGATTTATTGTACATGCAGTACAAGTAAGTACCACACAGTTTTCCAGGTTAGACTACACACTATATTAGCACAGTAAGATTGATAGAGACAGCTTGGTTTTTAAAAACAAGGTATAAAAGAAATAATTGCTTGCTGTATATTTCACATTAGCTTTATATTTTCCTTTCTAATAGATATTTCTATAAACCATTGCAGGCAGAAAAGTGCAAAACTGAGCCTGGAATGTGATTGTTGAACTGCTAAGAATGCCAATACTTTTTTAAAAGCATCTCACACTTAGAAATGCTGAGAAATACAATTGAGTTTGGACTACATGATCTGAAACAACATAATTGATACCAATTGATGTGTATCTTGTGTAGGGCAGCTCTAAGCAATCTTCTTCTCCTGCAACCCTAGTATTTTCAAAAGCAAAAAAGATGTATAGACCCACACGGAAAACATAAGCAAAAATACGTGTCTGTGTATTTTTATATACCAGACCAAACAACTTTGTTCGTCACGTGGAAGTTTATTTTCCAAATAATATATATTTCCTTTCCCCAAGCAACAACAAATCTTTGACAGCCTCACTGTTCAAAGGCCACCTACGTTCAGAAGAGCACATAAGCTTGTGCCTAGGTTCATTCCCTTTAGGGAAACTTTAAAAAAAGGCTGGAAAGATCTCATGAACTACAGCCTTCATGGTTTTGCACCTCTCTTTCTCTCCTTTTCTTTGGCAAATTCAGTCTTGTGTCACACTCTCCTACTTTCTCATCTTCTCATAATTGTTAAGTGTTTTATGGACTGAGGCATAATAGGACAAATGGGCTCGTGCTGAGAAGTTAAAAAAAAAGCCAGACTGAAGTTATCAGAGAAAGTTTCCTAATAGAGAGGTTTTAACTGCCTAATCATTTCCCAAGGAAAGTAACAGAAGTCTGGTACTCAAGCTATTGGAAAGTAGCCACGGCAAAGTCCTGGCACACATAATTTAAGGAAGACTCCTGCACTGGCTCCAGAGGGATCACTGGCTCTTATATTAAATAACTACACTCTGTGGATAGGTAGGACACAATTTACTAGCATCAACTGTCTTTTGAATAGTGATGAGAATTTAACACATGGCACTATGGCAAAAAGATGAAAAATTATATTAATGACCATAAAAACGTCTCCCGACATTTTGGAGCTTCAAGGTTAACGTTACATTACAGTGAGTAAGACAGCTGACATGTATCTTTCTGCAAATTCTCAGTGTACACATTGCGTATATATATGCACTGCACACTGCACACAGACATACATCATGCATACAAATATACAACGTCACTTTGCCATGCATCCAGAATCTACTGCAGCTGATGGGGACTTCCTGATATGGAATTCTACATCTTGAAATAGTCTTTTTAAACCTCTTTGTTAAACCAAATAATTTGGAAAAATCTCTCAAGGTTAGTGCTTTTAACTGTACAATCTAATAAATACGTAACTTTGACATTTTGGCTTGTGCCAGAAAAGAAAAAAGGACAAAACCCTTTTATTCCATCTGTTGAAAACCCAAAACCTCTGGCTGGCAAGAGTTTACACTAAAGCTTGGAGGGCAAATTTGTTACATTATTTTGGTTTCTGCATTGTGAAGAAGTTATTAATCAGTTTTCTCTCTCTGAAAATGTCCAGTGGATTCATCTTGGTAAACCTTTTTTAAAATGTTAATTTAGAAATATTTTTTTAAGACAGGAAAGAAAAGAGGTAGAGGTTTAATTAATGCAAGTGACACCCAGCTTGTACTTATGTTTTTACAAGTAAGTAACAGCTTTAGTCAAAACAAGAAGAGAAGAGAAAGAATATTTAATCCCAATGACATCCAGGGAGCAGCAATATTTTCCTGGATTGTGGTACCAAACAGAGAGAGATAACGTTGTTTTACCTTCTAATAGAAAACTGCAGAAAGATAAAAAGGCAATTGGAAAAAAAAATTATTTTCAGGAAGTGATGAATTTAACTTTCTTTAAAAAAATAGATAATTCTCTTAGTAACGCCTTAAGAGGAATGATCGTGTTTTCTGCTGCACTGACAATGAAAGGTAATCCTAGGAGATTATATTTTAGCAATTCATTAATCACATAGTTCAATATCTTAAACTGTATGGTAAACACAGAAGATGAGCCAAACAACCCAAATCTGTCACTGCTTAGTTGCCTTGGAAAGCCGATGTTTTTCTTCCCCAGGAGAGATTAATGGATTCTTTTCAGATGTTTATTGTGAAGCCATGATATCTGAGATCAATAGCAAGCATACAAATTTAAGGATATTTCAATAGATTTTCCTGCAATTCAAGTGTGATAAGCAGAATCCGCATCAAATATGCTATTATATGACAAGTGTAGCACATCATCAATGGATAAAAATGAATTTGTTGTAATTGGGGTCTACTTGGCCTGTCCCAGAGGTACATTTAAGTGTTGATAAGTGGACGAAGATCCATAAAATGTCACTGCTACAGGAATGTATCATAATAGAAAAAAATACAAAAAGGAGACAGACTGAAAAAGATGAGATGAAAACATGCGTTACGTGTCTCAATGACTGTACTGAGATGTTTTGTGCTAAAATATAACAGAATGAAATAATAAATTAACGGCATTATTTAATATGTCTGACTGC
>VZTO01024986.1:285633-303742 GCA_013400615.1 Syrrhaptes paradoxus | reverse complement strand
TGACTGGAGCCACAACTAATGCAAAAAAAAAAAAAATCCAGGTGCACTTCTATATCTATTTTATCAACCTGTGCAATTGTGGGGCTACAATCTTACTGGGGTCATGGAGATGTGATGGGATGGTTCCCGTGACCGGAGTGTTGCAAAGGAGGGATACAGGCTCTTTAGGAAGGACAGAATGGGAAGAGAAGGAAGGGGAGATGCCCTCTATGTGAGAATGCAGCTGGAGTGCATGGAGCTCCACTTGGGGATGAGTGAGGAGCCAACTGAGAGCTTATGGATCAGGATCAGAGAGAGGACAGGTAAAGGGGACATTATAGTGGGTTGTCTGACCAGGAAGAAGAGAGGCCCGCTACAGACAAATATGTGAAGCCTGATGTTTGCAGGCCCTGGTCCTCGTGAGGGGCTTCAACCACCCAATATCTACAGGAGGGACAACACAGTAGGGCATAAACAATCCAGAAGGTTCCTGGAGTGTATCGAAGACAGATTCCTCATCCAAGTGACAGAGAAGACAACAAGGAGACATACTCCGTGGGACCTTGCACTCAAAAAAATGAGGGCTTACAGATCAGAGAAGTTGTTTCACTGCTTTCATTTGTTTGCTCATCCTGCTAATTTATTGGCAAATGAATGACATGATGTTGGCTAATGCTAGAACCTATCTTGCAAATTACTACTGAGTTCCAGCTCTGTTTGAAAGAGAAAAACTCTGCCTTCAGTCAATTGCCCATTTGTCTATTTTATATTTGACTAGTGGCTCTAATAGAAGCAGCAACATCTTCAGAAGTCCTAAGCAAACCAGCTCTATCCACAGAAAAGAAGCAGCTCCTGCCTTGCACAACCAACATGCGGATTTTGCTCCTTCTAGGGAAAGGTATTGTCTTCCCTTTTCTGGACATATCGAAGAGCAGAAAGAGATTGAGCCCATGATCTGGGTGCAAGGATGATAAGCATTTCACTACAGTCATACAATACAAGGAGTAGGGATAGTTAAAAGTAAGCGACCATAAGACTTCAAATACACTTTAAAAATCTCCTTATGTTTGGTGTCTAATAATTTTTCAATATTTTGGCTGGAAATCATGTTTTACCTAACCCCAACTTCTCTGTGGGTTGTCTGTACCTATGTCTCTGAAATTCTATTCTTCTGCAAATGAAATACAACAACCAGAGGCCTTTCAAAACTTTCCACTGAATGTGTAACGTTTGTGGTTATTATCTTTTTAAAGTGAAAAGATGTAAAATTTTGATCTGCAGAGACAATCTCTGCAACATAGAATGGGTAGATAAAGGTGAAGTATCAGCAAAACACAGAAATGAAGGAATACGTATTTGATGTCTTTAACGCTGTCATCCTCCAAGTTGTTAATGATAGTTCAGTACCAGAAACCAAACAAAGTACTAGAGAAACCTCAAGATATTAAGTATGCAATGCAAACAGACTAGTCTGACCTTTTTGTAAATCACAGGAAATAAGACACTAGGTGCCTAAATCAGCTTCAGTTACTCAGAGCATTGGCTGATTCCAGGCAGTCATGGGTGGACCTTAATTTACAACATCACTAAATATGACTGACAAATTCTTGGAAAGCCCTGATGTTTCAATTATTCTTCTATTTTCTTTTTGGAAAACCGAACTCTAAAGTTCCTACAGAAGATAACAGCTTACAAAAACCTCAAGTTTAAAATAAGCAGTTTTAATTTCTATTTCTTCACAATTAATTAGTGTTTTCATGTTCTGTATAATTTGTAACAACAGCAATCAGAAGTAGCTGAAATACTGGTTTGTGATTAGGAAAACAGTGATATACTGGTGATTCTGCACATTCATTCATGGCTTTGTTTGTAACAGTCAGACCCATCCAAAAATATATATCAAAATAAAATACTGTTTTTTCCAAGAGGAAAAAAAAGGGAATAAAATGTCATACTGTAGGTAAATGTTCAAAATGGCAGCCTGTTTCCATTAAACTCTTAAGCTCAAGCTCACATTTCAGACCAAATATAGACATCATTTGAACTTTCTGAATGTAGAAAAAATGTACCTCCTTTCCATTTTAGTAAGGATATTGGTAAAACACAAGAGAACACAGTGAGAACTGGCTGCTTTCTTTAGACACTTTTAAAAATGCTGCTGTCCACTTCTTTCGTGATCTACACAACCTTCTTTGGCTGAGTGCAGAACGAACAGAAAGAGCTCTGATTAAACCTTTTTGTGTAAAGAAACCAAAATTCAACATTAATAACAGACCTCTCTCAGAAACAGCAATGCTACCAAATTCTGCCAGAACTGGTTCAAACACAGCTGAAATTCACAGCTAACTAGTGATCAGTACTCTTTGACGCATATAGTTTATGTAGGTTTTGATGCAGCAAAATGAGCCCAAGCACAATAACCTGTGAGTTAAAACCTCACCTAGAGCAAATAGTCCACCAGGTGTGACATCTGGCTCCACCTGAATTTCTTCTGGTTTGCTTTGGGAATAGAAACCCCAAATCTCCAGACCTCACCATAGCTGTGGGTGTGGTTCAACTCCCGTCACTGAATTATCCCCAGAGTTGGTGTTCTCTTTCCTCTTCCTGTCGTTACTGTGTCAGGCTCTGGTCTAATTTTGGGTAGCAAGAAGAAGAAATCTGAGGTTAACAGCAGACCCTAGATACAGGTGAGCAAGGAGACAACAGAAAAATATGTGGGTATGACTATTACACAAAAATTCTTCATGTTCTAGCACTTGGGCACTTTTCTAGAGGATTTCAGAGAGGATAATGAAAGGCTGAACAGGCCTAGAAATCCAACAGACCCATTATCCACCAAAAGTAGACTCTCTAGCTTAAATTTGAGGCACAGTGTCACGTGTTTCCAAGCTTACTTTGAGGATTCACTGAATTGCCTCAGGGTCTTTTCTCCTTTTAAGAATATATAGAGAGAAGTTCTATAATCAGTTTCTGCTGCATTTGAACCACTTAACAGATGCACAGACTGTGCTGGCTCCAGATCTTATCATCAATTCCTCTTCTCCCTTAAAGAGAGGACAAGCACCTCATTTCAACCTGCATTAGCGACCATGCCACAGTCATTACTTGCCCCGGTTTGTCAGCAATCCAGATTCCCTTCTGACTTGCTACTTTTCCCATTTAGTTTTGGATGAGTTTCCTTCACTTTTCTAGTTCATAATGAATTATGCTGACAGTAGTATATATATGTTAACAAAATAATGCATACGGGAATTAGAGGTAAGCCGTATGCCAAATTCTGGCTATAATTCTTCAGTACTGCATACTAGATGATATTCAGTCTCTTCTCAAGCCATTTAGTATTTTGCTTTACTTTTTTTCACTGTTTTGGATGCAGAAAAAAGCATCTTAAATGGAAGATGGAGAGATAAAGCAATTCCAAATGTTTCATAACTTTAAAAATGTACTGTTCAGCCTCTAACAGTTACGTCAATTGCAACAGAAAAGAATTAATTTCTATTTTTTTATAAAGGTAATTTTAGCTTTTGTAGGTGTATGTTCATGTGGTTATATACTGTGTTTTATAAGATGGCATTCATTTCGGGAACACGTGAGATGAAAGCTGGAGATGACTGTACAATAAGGATTCTACAAGTCATAAAAATACAAGATTCACTAAAATCACAAATATGAGCTCTCTAGCAACAATTGACAGATGCCAATGATGAGCAGCACCACCATATATTGATCTACAAGAAAAATATTTGGACCTTAGTGCTCTGTGGGAGTTAACTGATAAATTCAGCCCATGACAAAATGAATATAAGCCATCTACTCAACACACACCACTCATATCCCTTTAAGTTGGCCCACTTTTTTCTCTAAATTTTTTAAAGAAAAATCCATTTTCTGCACAATATTTAAAAAAAAAATCACTGGAGTGGTAGTGCTCTGAGTCTTTTTGTGATCACACTCAAAAGAAAAAACCTCTGTCAAAGAGAAGAGCTCAGTAAGGAGAGACAAGTGACACCCTAAAGGGCTGTGGTTCAATTTTAGTTGTTTCCAGCCACAAATACTTAAACTTCATACCTAATGGGTGAGTAAAGGATTGATTCAGCTCTTGCACTGGGAGGGAGAGGAAAGAATTAGCAATAAGGGGTAAGAAGTCATTTGACCATTTATTCCATCTTGCATGGCCACACACATACAGCTAGAGATTTTCTTCATTCACTATCAGGCAGCAATTCCTTGAATACTTCTAACATGAATATTTCTGTCTATAATCCTGAGACAGAACACCAGAACGATTAAAAAAAAGTGAAATCTCGGTCTAAATTTTCTATCTCATGTTATTAGATTAAAATACTCATATTTTAAAATTTCCTTTAAAAAAACCTCAGGCTGCTCTGTCTAAAGTAAAGTAATCCAAACAGGTCTAAAAGAAGTGACATATTGCACCGCAGGTTGACATGTTCTTATTAAAAAGCAGCTACAGTTTTCTCAAAGGAAAATTTATGTTTGAAGCTATCGAATAGGTAGACATCATAAAGTTTTTAATAGAATTACTGGATGCTTTGTGATTTGGAGTTCTTTAAAGCTAAAATGACATCTAAAAATAAGTCAACATTCCAATCTCTCTGTCATCTTCCATGATCCTTAATATAGCCAAGAGAAATGTTAATTTATCTAAAAATTTAGAAATAGAATGCACAATAAAATGTATCCTCCTAGTGGATAAGGGCCTAAGCTATAAACTCAACATCTACATTGGGATCTTCATGCATCTGTTGAAACCTATGTTATTTTTTATTTTATTTCTGAAGTCAATGTCAGCTACATAGTCCCCAACTATACAAACCATATAGACACATTTGAGCTGACAAATACGAATGATCTTGTAACTTTAATTTGGCCACTGATAAGCAAGCTATTAAGCAACCATTAACTGTTTACTACATCAAAGTTCAACTTCAGAGTAAAAGTGTCATCTCAAGTTTGGAAAATATTAGGATCCATACTTTTGGTCTTGAGTAATTCCTTTTTTTAACAGAGTTCAGAACTTGTTCTGACAATGTCTGGTTCTCATTTTTAGTGGATTCCACCCAACATACAACAATAAACAAAGTTTACAAATAAGTTCAAAAGTACATGTCCATAGTACAAATGATCACAAAATTGCCTGTGACGTTAATCTCATAATTAGCAGACACAGTGATCATCCCGAGCAAATTAATCTGATTTGCCTTACAATCTCACAGTCCTAGTTTAACCTTATTACATGTTTTGGTCTTTTTCAAACTTCATATCTATTATTTTATGGTTATATGCTGCTAAACTACATTTGGGGATTCAGTAAACTATTTCTGTTTAGAAGAAGGCTAACATCTCTGCTGTAACTTATTTTATTAATGTATTTTTTGGTATTCCATGAGCCTCATGATCACTGCACGTTTTTATCTGAGGACTTTCTTCTCAAAGGAAATGATACCAAAGATATTGAACTGACTTAGTGACTATTCCTCTTCATCATTGTATTATGGAAACGACATCTAGTGAAAACTGTTTCTTAAATGCAACTTAGATAGAAAATGTAGACCTTTGTAGCACATCTGAGCATGAGAAAATGGGGAAATAATTGAAAAAGCATAATTATACTTAAATGCATCTCAGACTGAGGAAGTTCTGGCCAATACATTTCAAGGAATTCTTCATGAGCTGATTAAGTTTTCCAAAGAGACAGAATTATTTGGATGTCTCATATAAAGGCTTTGGAAGCCACAATATCTTGTGTATACAGGAATTTAAATGAAGTAACAAGTACCTAAGTTAGATGCTTGTTTTATTCTCATTTTACTTGTCCTTTCTTGAATTAATTCTACTGTTGAAGTTCATGCACTTCTATTCAGAGAGGGCTGTTTGTTGACTGATTGTTCGTTTGAGTTGTTAATCTACTTATCAATGCTTCCTGTACAACTGGCAAGTATTATTTTTTTTATAATCTCTTTTTTCTCTTTCACTAAGTCCCCTTTCTTGTCCACTTCAACAACCACCATAGTCTGGAAGTAAAACAAAAATAAAGATACATTCTTGGCCAATACTAAGTATGAAAAAACAGAATGAAAACAAACTGTCGTGGAAGTTATTTTTCCTTACTCTGTTAGCTCTCATTTGCAATCATAGAATCATGGAATCATAGAAAGGCGTGTGTTGGAAAGGACCTTAAAGATCATCTAGTTTCAACCCCCCTGCTGTGGGCAGGGTTGCCAACCACTGGAGCCGCTGCCCAGGGCCCCATCCAGCCTGGCCCTGAACCCCTCCAGGGATGGGGCATCCACAGCTTCTCTGGGCAACCCGGGCCACTGCCTCACCACCCTCTGGGTTAAAAATTTCCCACTAATATCCAACCTAAATCTCCCCTGTCTTAGTTTAAAACTATTCCCCTTCATCCTGTAACAGTCGCTCCCTCTCCTGTTTAGGCTCCCTTCAAGCACTGGAAGGCCGCAATGAGGTCTCCCCGGAACCTTCTCTTCTCCAAGCTAAACAAGCCCAGTTCCCTCAACCTTTGCTCATAGGAGAGGTGCTCCAGCCCTCTGATCAATTTCATGGCCTCCTCTGGACCTGCTCTAACAGGTCAATGTCCTTCTTATGTTGCGGGCCCCAGAGCTGGATGAAGGACTGCAGGGGGTTCACATCAAGAGAGTCTCAGAATCACCTCCTTTGCTAAGTCATGCTTCTCTTGATGCAGCCCAGGACACACCTGGCTTTCTGGGCTGCAAGTGCACATTGCGGGGTCATGTCAGGTTTTTCATCCACCAGTATCCCCAAGTCCTTCTCCTTAAGGCAATGGCTTAATTAATTCATTTACTAAAGAACAAAATCATAGCAAATATTGGAGTCCTTCAGCAGCAGATGATGTAGTGTTGAAGAAGCTGATAGAAGTTATTTCCTAGCACGTTTATCAGGTTACTAAGTTGGTACAAAGCCACTGCTGTTACCTGTTCTTAGGCTTTCGGTATATCACTGACATAGCCATTCATATTATGATAATATCAAACTAACCTTCCTCATTACTTGGACAAATCTACAGTCAGTCTGTACTTTAAGAATTAATGTTAGCCCTAACAAGAGACTAAATCAAACATGGACAACTTCCAGGAAAGCTATTTCCTGTTTCCATATAGTGGACATTATTTACAGCTCCAACATGTTATATGTAGAGTAGTAAAGTACGTAAATCTATTTATCCAAAGAAAGAGTAATGAGTGGCAAGTAAATAGGAATACTTACGGGTAAGTATTGTAACAGCATTACTTTGATTGGAACACTAAGGTCAGATATTAACAAACATGTTCTAATAAACTGAAAAATGTCCAGAGGATTAAATGTTAAATCTAGATAGAAAGTCTGATTTTCCGCCTGACTGAGTTCCCTTGTGTTTTAATTGTACGATACTTTCGAAGAACGGAGCAGCAGTAGTAGTGACATACTTTTACCTTTCATTAACATCACATTTCAGTTGTAAGTATAACTGTTTCCTTTCTTCCTCTAACCAGTTGGAAACTTTGTTCATTCTTATCTTGAAACCCAAAATCACGGAATATTGAGGTTAGAAGGGACCTTGGGAGATCATCCAGTCCAACCCCCTTGATTAAACAGGGTTCCCCAGGGCCATAGCCAGACAGGTTTTGAATATCTCCAAAAGTTGCCTATCCTGACAACCTGTTCCAATGTTTGACCACTTTGGTAGTAAAAAAAAAAAAAAAAATTGTTTGCTTATGTTTAGATGGAATGTCTCGTGTTTCAGTTTGTGCCCAATATGTCTTTTAAGTATCTTATCATTATCGATTGACATGTATTAATGAATGTCAATTAAGGAATCCTATTCTAAGGAATTTCTCCACAAGACAAATGTGCAGCAAGATGAAAACCAAGTGGTCTTTAACACCCCTTAAATAAAATGGTGGAACTCTGTTATGTCCCACTGTGTTTTTTTAAAGACAGACACATTTGAAACAAAATGAAAGTGAATCTAAACTACAAAATTATAGGAATTGTTCTTCTCCCCCGTCTTTGCCCCCACTGCCCTATCCCTTTTGGGGAGAGATACTGAAAACAAGAAGAAATATGGTAAGCACTGTAAGTGAGGTCTACCTATACTTCAGTACGTGTTCTTTCTAGCATTTCCTATCTCACTGTAACAGCAGGAAAAAAAAATCCTAACCAAGGTTGGTAAGGAACTTGTCTACAGATTTAAATTTCCTTTGCTTTTTTTTTTCTTGGAACTGAAAAATAATTTAAGATTTATATACTATATTGCTAGTATAACTGAACTTTGTACTGTCTCTGAGTAGGACTGAAAAGTTTGCAAAAGGCTGTTTTAAACACATCTGTCTGCAGCTAACACGTTGTAGGTTTCCAGTGCAGGTTTCAGGCCAGCTAAGAAAATAAAAGTGCTCTCTTGATGCTGATGAATTATTAACCCCACACTATATTAAGGCAACAAACCACAGATATTTGGTACAATGACTCAGGAGCACATCAACGTCGTCCACAGAAGAGAGGTCCTTGAGTCCAGTGGATCAAGTGTTTCAGATGTTTTCTAGGTCACCCAGAAAGGGCGATAATGTTTTTGTCACCAAATACAGTGTTCTTATCAGAGTCCAGTTTTCTTCTACATAGTATTTGCATGATATTTCAGAGAAAATTAATAAGACAATGGAATGAAATATCAAAACAGCTATCATTCTTTGCCTTTCCTAATCCTCCTCTTCCCTTTTAATCTGCCGCATCTCTGAACATCATAAAAAAAAACAGATGTCTGAAGATTAAGTGTCATAAAGTTGATTTTCCACAAAATAACACACAGCACATTCGTTATATATGTTTTGTGACAGAAGGAGCTCTTATCCTTTTTCCTCCAAGTATTTCTAACTGTTCTTGCTTAATTTTAACTTTAATAATCAGAGATCCCATAATGGTTATTTTTAAAGTTTAGAGTCACATTTCTTCCAAATAAAAGGAAGTTCACCTGCCACCACTAAGGTTCCTTCTTAACAGATTGTGGGGGGAAAAAAAAAATTCATTGAAACCAGAAAACATTCCACATTACTTAACAGTTAAGGAAAGGTTACAAAAATACTTTTGCCATCAGTAACCACAGCATAGGTTCAGTGCCACAGCTCTGCTTCTTGAGTAGCTGTCTGCTCTCTGCTTATTCTTTCCCTATTCTCTTTCTGCTCTTTAGGAATCCTGTTTACTGGTAACATTCTCTGAGCTCGCCCGGTATAGCCAAGAATGAGGAAGGGTTTATATTAGTGCTTTTTACCCACACCCTCCCACTGAGGTTTTACACAGGGAGCTGTGCATGAAACTGCTGGATGAGGATCCATCATTTTGGATTAAGTGACTGACTGCTAATGAACCATAGTAGTCTACTGTGCCATAATAGAAAAGTAGACGTAGGGAAGCATAAGATGTCCTTGAGATAAATTCAAAGTTGAAATCAAAAACTGCACGACTTAGTCTTCATTTGAAATGAAATAAAACTAAACCAACTTTAATCCAATTGTTTGTGTGGCTTTATCTTTTCAGCTTAGTTTCAAAAAAAGTAAAGCATATTCAAGAGGACAGCAACTTATGTGTTTTGATGGTGAATCTCCACAAATGTTTGTTATTTATAATTTTCTCAACCAACAAGTCTCTATAGATTTCAGGAGTTGCAATCAGCATACATGACTACAAAACCAAATATTAACTTCTACTGTAAAGATAACGTACTTGTTCAGCATCTTTCCATTGTAAACTTCTGAAGAAAAATAAATGCAACTGTGAAATTGTCATTGTTTAACCCTAGCTTGCAATGAGCACCACGCAGCCGCTCACTTCCCCACCCACCTCCCCGCCAGCGAGATGGGGGGAAACTCGAACGTGTAAAAGTGAGAAAACTCATGGGATGAGATAAAGACAGTTTAACAGGTAAAGCAAAAGCCATGCACACAATCAAAGTAAAGCAAGGAATTCATTCACTACTTCCGATTGGGCAGGCAGATGTTCACCCATCTCCGGGAAAGCAGGGCTCCATCATGTGGTGCCATCACTCTGAATGTTCCTCCCTTCCTTCTTCTTCCCCAAGCTTTATATGCTGAGTATGATGTCATATGGTATGGAGTATCCCTCTGATCAGTTGGGGTCGGCTGTCCCAGCTGTGTCCCCTCCCAGCTCCATGTGCGCCCCCAGCCCACTCACTGGTGGGATGGGTGAGGAACAGAAAAGACCTTGACTGTGTGTGAGCACTGCACCATAATGAAAACTTCCCTGTGTTATCAACACTGTTTCCAGCACAAATCTAAAACATAGCCCTGAACTAGCTGCTATGAAGAAAATTAACTCCATCCCAGACAAAACCAGGACAGAAATAAAGAACAGGTACTTAGGGCTAAAGATACTTATTTCCACACTTACCCACTACTCAGATGAGTGGTTCTTAAAAAAATGTGGCAATTATATTATGTTCCAAGGTGATTTCAGCAAAAGCACCTTGTGAATGAGGATGTGCTACAGGTAATTTAAGCTGCCATTGTTAGTACAAATACATCAAGAATATTTATATTGCACAATTCTTATTCAATAGAAAAGCACAATTAAAAGTATCAAACTGTATGTTTGATTTGATAAACCTTCAGATAAACTGATATAGCTAAACTTGGCTGAAAGATAATTATGTTAGAGGTTTAAGAAATGAATTATGGAGAGATCTCAAAAAATCATTGTGCTGAATGCTTGTCCCGAAATAGAACTTTGGGGAAAGGTTGCACAAGATCAGCAAGGAGGTAGATTTGTAAACTCTCTCAAGAGACCAACCAGCTGAGGTGTCAGAAAACACATCTATCATGTTAATTGTTTTCTCAGCCTTGTGTGCTTGGCGAGCAGAACCTCTGTGCTCGGATAACATAGGCCTGTGCTTGGCCTGTTGTGGGAAACATCAAAGCACAATGGGAAACTACAATTGCAAGAAACCCTTGAAATGCAGGCGGAAGTGGCAGACTCAAGCATTCGTTCTTTCCGCTCTCATTCCGCTCTCTAGCAAGGACTATGCTCCACCGGTGTCTGCCCTGCCATGCGCGTGTACCCTGCCAAGTGCTGCTGCGGAGATCCCTCAGCCTGGGAGGGAACACAAATTATTTCTCTCTAGCAAGGACCAAGCTCTGCTGGTCCTGACCCCCCATGCGTGTGAGCCTGCCTGAGTGCCACTGTGGAGGAGTTCCCTCGGTTTGCAAGGTAACGCAAATAAATCTACTCTTTGCATTTTACCCGTGGTTTGTGGTTGTTCCCATGCCCTGCCTGTGTCAGCTTACACAGACTTGCATATAAAATACAGTTGAAAAATATTTGTCCGATTTAATATTTAAAAAAAAAAAGACAAAGACTCTAAAATCAAAAATTGTTCAAATAGTAAAAAGGCCTCATCAAGAAAGACTGTCAGCCTACTGTAGAATGTCATTTTTCATCTACATAATAATGCTTTGCTACAATACACATAAAAACAATCTTAAAACAGTTATCTTAATAACAAAAATGTTAAAACATTAACATTCCGCAGAGGAGTTGTTGTTGTTGAGCCTTATGCAAGGGAGAATAGAAGACTACTTCTAAAACTCTTGCAGGACCATTGACATAATTTCCATACCTCATTAGGACTATTTAATTTAATTTCATGGATCTAAAGCCACAGGCTTACCTAAAATTTAATAAAATGTCAGCTTCTGATATGTGTGAGTTACTAGGATGCAAAGTTAAAAACTGGAGAATTCTGCAGGCACTAGTTGCTGTTTTCATTGTAGATCTATAAGTACCTCTGCCTCCTAAACTGTGTCTTGTTTCATTCATCTAAAATGTTTAACTGCAGGCATACCATGGAATTTTTTTTATTTCAATTGTAATGAAACTGTCAATGCACATTAAAAGTGGTTGCTCTCCAAATCTGAAACAGATATAAAGCTAAGGAAAAAACAGTACAAACAATCACTCTTGTGTGTCCCATCACCCATCCCTTACCAGAGCACTGGGCTGACCCTCGTATCTCCATCCCACCCTATTGATTTAGATGACTATTAGAGAAGGTGAATCACTCATTTTCATTCTGCCTGCTACCTCGGTGCTTCCTCAAATCTTATTTAAATAAAAGCACTGACCTGCAGATTCACATACAATCAGTAGTTTTTACGACTGTGGATGTTCAGTTGTATATAACTGCTGTGGATGTTCCTTTGTTCATTCTTTTCTTCCTTCCTCCCTTTCTTCTTCTATGCCCCTACCCTCACTTGCTCCCAAGAGTCTCATTTCAATGAAATGAAAAAACAGGTAAAACAGTGATCTTAGGAGACTTTATCTTTCATCAGGTATCTTGATCAGAAAGTTTATACCAAGTGACTAACTTCTAGAGAAAAGGCAACTTTGCAAAGTAGCATTACACGTGCAATATTTTTAATCTCTTCTGTTTGCCTGTCGCGGAGCAAGCAGAAATATAAGGCTATGCTGTAGTAAATTTCCTTTCAATTAAGAGCAAGTGAAGCTCAAGTTTATCTATAGTGTTCAAAGCTATCACTTGGATCCTATATAAAGAGAATAATAGAACTTCTTTTAAGCTTATTATTCAACCAGTAGAAAGATACAGACTCTTTGTATTTGGAACTCAATTCTCCACCCATTTGGAGTAACATGCTCCACTCATTCAGAGTTACAGTTTGTTACACATCCCAGTAAATTCCTGACGGCGTAAAGCAGCAAAGTATGCAAGAAAATATAAAGATTTTCCAAGCAAAAAAAAATTGTTCCATTGTAGTCTAGAAGATTCAAATAAACACGCTGTAAGTCTTCAAGGATACATATGCAAACACTGATGGCCCAGACTCTGCTTCTGTTAGTATTTCCAAAGATGTTTCATTAACTGGGTATTAAATGTGTTAAAATTTATAGCCTACAGTATTCAAGTACAAGTAGAAATCAATTATTGTTTCCTATTAAAGTAGGAGTTATGGACTATTAAGCAATGTCTCAAGTGGACCAAGGTTACTACCGAAAAAAATTAATGGAAAACATTCTAACTCAATATGCTTATGAGCTCTCTTAGAAAAAGCCTTAATCGTCAATATTTCAAAATGATGTCGCATTATTAACCAATACAGAGGTAAGAATGACCATCAGATTATATCAGACCTCTGTGTAATGAAAACTAATGAAGTTTATGGGTAAGCGACACATGTTCACGCACTTGGAGATAGGCTAAAATAAATGAATTTGCTTCACAATAATATGCAATTAACTAGAAAATCCCAGACTACGTAAGACTTTCATTGCACAGCTCAACTGCTTCTGTACAATGGACTTCGTATAGGAGTTTTGTGCTCTCTAACAATTGATAGAGCTTTCAGAGAAATAGCGGAATTTGGAAATTAACATGGCCACTCAGCACATTTTCAAACCTCAAGACAGTTCATATGAAAGATAATTTAAATTAACTTTTCAATTAAGTTTTTGAGACCTGGTAATAAATGTATTGCTATTGTTCAAATATAATAAATATACTACACTTAGTCTATCTGCTAATTAGGATTTTTAAAAATAAAATTAGGTTTGTTCATATAAATCTACCAATGTTGCAATTATTCTTTCAGTTTTAATCCAAATCTCACTTGAGACAGTTGAAAATCTCCCAATGCCTTTGATGGAATAGGATCAAGCTCTTACTTGTTTCTAAATTTAGTTTTTCCTGGGAAAGACCAGTGGTATCTACTAAGTGGTGACATGGTGACAAAATTAATAACTTTTGCTCAATTTCAATATATAAAGCTTATTATCCATATGCAATATTGCATAATACAGCTCCATGTACAGATAATTTCAGGGACATAAGGAAAAGCTAAAATTTTCTTGCAAAATGATGCATTAAACTGTGTTTAAAGACCTGTTCGTATTAAATATATCAGCAAAAGAATTTACTATACTGACTAGTTAAACAGCCCTTCTACAGTTTTTCCACTGGTCGATGGAAGATGGGATTCAGAAAAAATACATTATCTCTTATTATAAAGATGGGGTAGTCCTCTTTTAGCCTGCAATGTTCTAATACTAGCAAAAGGTAACCTTGGAAAGATGTGCCTTAAGTTATCTCAAAAATCTGGGAGTACTTTATTTTCATCCTGAAGTTCAAGCGTTTAATTCAAAGGAAGGAAAAATGAGTATGCAGAAAGCCTGTCCCTGACACCCTATCAAAAATTACAGGGTGGCTATATGGAGTCTTGATATGCTGACACTCATTCTTTCTGACTCCTTGAGTCTTCTCTTTCCAAGTTCCTCTATCCCAAGGCCCTCTAAAAGACTCCCAAATTGCACAGGTGCACTGCAAAGACCTTGTGAACTGACTTCCTCAATTTTGCCGGGTCTGTAGTATAGTAATATTAGATACTCATATAATTACGTAGTATATACTTGTACACTAAGTACATAATTATAGAGTAATTGTCCACTGTTTTAAGAGTTCTCACTCAAGAGAAAAAGATGATAGGAAACTGATTGTCAACTCGTTTGAAGAAATCAGGTGTTAACTCCTTCAAATCAAATAAATGGTGCCTCACAGGAGACAGACACACCTCCACATGCTTACTTATACGGAACCCCTTCAACAATACTAGCCAACTGCTTAAAAATTATTGTTCCTTTTTAAATGCAAAGATTATGAGAGGAGAAGGAAACACATGCATAGTAACGTTCCATGGTGTGGAATAATTACAAGCACACTGTTCTACAGGGATGAAAAATGTTCTGTTTCATAGGTTCAGCAAAAGGAAAAAAAAAGCTAAATCCACTTTTCAGTGAAATAATTTTGAACAAAATAATTTAGTCAATCCTATTAAATATTTCAGGCAGAACTAGTCTTTACCTTATTCTCCTGAGGTCTCCGTAGGCTTAACAGTTGAATGCCAAACACACAGCGTAGCATAGCCTTCCTCCCTCACCGATTTCCACTTCTGAGAAAAGAAATGAGATCTCATGCAGGTCTCTTTCTACCTGCCTTTGCACATCTATGAAGTTTCATTCTGCTAACACTAATTACTCCTGTCGCTGGACTGTGGAAGTCACTGATAGCTTTTATTACCAAGAACAAATAGCCATGCTTGTAACAGACTTGGAAAGAAACTTCCTTTCTTTAGAGAAAGGGAGCTCTCCCTTTCCAAAAAGGTAAGGCCGATCAAATAAAACATTCAAGGAAAATGTGCATGAAAATCCCATCATATTCACTCTTTATTTAGTTCTTAGTGTTGATAACAATCTTTATAATATACCATATCCACATCTAGATAACAAGTTAACCTCTCTGCAGAAACCTATGAAACTGAACTGCAAACATTTCTTCAAAAGCTTTTCATCTGGAAATACAAAATGTCAATAAATTCTAGAAATTGTTATGAAATCTCTGGGTTTTGAGATACTTATTATTCAACAGAAGAACGCCCTGAAAAATCTCATCTAATGTCACAGTCAGCCTTGTTTTGAGCAGTGGATGGGGCTAGTAAGTTCTTCTGAGGTCCCTACCAGACTAAACTAATCTGTGATTTTATGATTCTGCATTTAAATTGGCCAAAATACAGATATCTTCAGAGTTTTCTTTTTCCTCAGATGTATGTTTAATTTACCAAAAAGGATTTTGTGACAGACAGCATCAGCTTATTTCATCATTCTTTGTTTGTTTGTTTTAGTCCTTAACGCATAGAGGAAGCTCTGCTGAGTTGAAGAGCATTTTGGTTTTTCTGGAGGAGCCCACGTGTAGGAACAATGTGATCCACCTCTAGTTGTGGCTGTGTAAAAGTCACATCACAAATGTGCACAGACAGGGGATGCCTTCTGTCTTCTTTAGACAACAGAATTAGAGAGTGCCCGAGTAAGACAAGGAGAGTAATAGTTGATTTGTGAAATAAATTTATCTAATCTAGGCACTCAAGGCAAATTTTTAAAGAAAAAACAATGAAGACTTGTTTTCTTTACCATCCTGCTGCCTTGATTTTTAGTTTCACACAGAAAATATACTGGTATTTGACATTTTTAGTTAAATGTGCTAGGAAAGGCATGAGTTTGTAATTTTATACTGTATTTGCTCAAGCTTTTTTGTGTCTAGAGTGGAGTTTTCGGGTTCCGTCAGGGATTTGTCTCTGTCGTTTACTTGCACACTGAATAACCGTCGTTACATTTTCTCTAAAAATAGAACTATTGTTATATTACAAGTGCTCCATATTTTTACAGTTTTTAAAACTCCCGTTGATCACCTTCCTGCACATTAAGAGCAGTTTTCAAATGTTGGCATGTATAGCTCAGAAACATAAAGTCACACATACAGGTCTGCTTGCAGGTTTGCAGGGGTGGAAAACAGGTCTCTAGCCATACAAATATTTAACTGCTGGCATCTCGTGAATACCTGCACTTAAAGCATAAAATATCTGGTATGACGAAGGTATCAGTGGATGATCATGCAGTTGTTCTCCTGTTACTTAAAAAAGCAACGAGGTGGATTCAAGTGACAATCAGTTAAATTTTACTGAGAGCAGCAGTTGAAGCAGAGGGATTAAATTTGTCAAGCACAGGGGAAACACCCATTCACCAGCACACACACAATTACCCACATAAATACCTGTCCTGGGTGCATTTAAAGCTGACCTCTGCTGGAAGCACCGAGGATCAGATACCCCCAGCCCCCATCCATTTTATATCCAACACAGACCAGAACTTCAGACGTCACAGAGGTGGCATAGTCCAGGGAAGTCACGCTGGTTTCTATCAGTTGAGTTTTTCTTAGTAGAAGTGCAAGATCCAAAGCACAATAATATTATTGTGCATAAGGAGATAAAACAAAGATTACACAAAAAAATAAATTACATACTGATGCAGAAGAATCAACTCATGTCCTGTCCTCATTTAATCTTATTTAATCTCATATTAAGTAAAAAATTCAATGTTGTATCATATTTTAAGACTTCTCTAAATAATACTTAAATCTTTTTATCTAAATATGCTGATGTTGGGAAAGGCTGGAAATCAAGATTGGAATTCAAAATGTTGATATGCAAAAAAAATTGTCTAAAAAAACCCCAAATGAAATTCAGTTTAGCAAGTACATATGCAAAATGCTACACTTACCTATAGATTATAACACAAATATTGAAAGGGGGATGACTGAAAAGTCTGCAAAGAACGATCTGAGGTTTAGAGAGTCTTATTCAGGCATCAATCATTAGTACATTTCTGCTGTAAACAGAATAAAACCTGCAACATGTGCTAAGGAATATCACATATCAAATACTTAAAAATAAATCTTTCCACGCTATTCAGCCCCACTACAGTAAGGATCAAACACCTTCTCTGCCGTAAATTTTTTGAGCAATACAGTGTCGGTGAAGTTCAATGTGTCCCTCAGGCTGTCTAAAGCTTTTGCTGTCTAAGTGTCTTGAGAAGCTGTAAGCACTGTGCTGTGATCCTGATAACCTGATAATTAGGTGCCATCAGCATCTACCAACCATACAACTCATCCTTGCTGTTCCTTCTATTGTCTTCACACACCTAATTTCTCATAAAACCTCAATTCGTACCAGTCTTATTATTTCTACTACAAATCTCATCTGAGGCAAGCTGTGCAGGCCTATGAAGAATTGTTTTGTGTCAGCTTGATCTAGATCTACTATACGAACAACAACATGCAAAGAAGCACATACAGGCAAAGAGGCATGAGCAAATAAAGATGGAAGGTGTAACTCTTTACAGACTATTAAAAGGATGTGTTTACACAGATGAGTGAATAGAATAGAATCATTAAGGTTGGAAAAGACCTCAGGGATCATCAAGTCCAACCGTGAACCCCCAGCACCTAACTCACTAAACCGTGTCCCCAAGCACCACATCCACACGTTTCTTGACCCCCTCCAGGGATGGTGACTCCACCACTGCCCTGGGCAGCCTGTTCCAATGCCTCATCACTCTTGCAGTGAAGAATTTTTTTCTAATATCTCACCTAAACCTCCCCTGGCACAACTTGAAGCCGTTTCCTCTTGTCCCATCACTTGTTCCTCTAGAGCAGAGCCCAGCACCCCCCTCACTGCCCCCTCCT
>VZTO01024986.1:265694-285494 GCA_013400615.1 Syrrhaptes paradoxus | reverse complement strand
GGAGCGTTGCAGGGGGTTGTTGTGACCAAAGTGCAGGACCCGGCACTTGGCTTTATTGAACCTCAGACAACTGGCCTCAGCCCATGGGTCCAGCCTGTCCAGATCCCTCTGCAAAGTCTCCCAACCCTCCAGGAGGTCAACACACCCGCTCAGTTTGGTGTCATCAGCAAACTGACTGAGGGAGCACTCCATCCCCTCATCCAGGTCATGGATAAAGATGTGAAACAGGACAGCCATGAACCCATGCTGACTGGGCTTGATCCCCTGGTAGTCCTGTGCACGCTTTGTGAGCACACTTAAGATGAGCCATGAATGAATATCTTTGTTGGGGTCTTGTAACAATCAGTAGAAGTCATATATGGGAACGCAAAACACTGACTCCCTCTTATAAGAAAAAGGCAATGCTTCATTTTTGGTGAGAGATAAAGTTGAAGATGGTCTGATCTGAAATAATTTTGATTTGTGCCTGCTGAGGATCTTAATCATGATTCATAGAATAATTCATTAGTTAAAAATGTGCAGATTTATCAATTTCTGCATCCTGACTTCCACTCCAATTGCAAAAATACAGTTTCAGTTTTTAGAGACATCAGTCTCTAACGAATACAGCAGTCTTACTGTTTCTTCAGTGTAAATGAAAGCTGAATATGCCCCATTAACTCTTATATAAATGTCCATGCAGCATAAGACAGTTGGTACATGTTGCCTTGAAACTGCCTCTGCATCAGCAAAAGGTGATCTACTTTGTACATTGTTTCTAGAAATTTCTGAAGCTGTTGCAAATACTTTGGGATTAAATTCATAATGCAGTTCCAGATTTATTACTCTTGGTCCCAGCATAATTTAACTAACAGGAAGCTCTTTTTCCACTATATGCCAAAATGAAAAATAATTGTAGAGTAAATATTAGATTACTACAAATACGAACAAAAACTTAAATGAAAATTATCTGTGACTATAAAATAAATTACCAAATGCAATTTTGTAGAAGTACACAATACTGCTGTAATGTGACAGTGAAATGTGACAATTTGTATTTTTTTTTTTCAATGAACTGGGAAATACAAGAGATGTTCAAAATGTTTTCATGGAACAAAATCTGGAGCTCAGATTTCTTGATTTCAAGAACTGATTGGGAGAGGATACCTTATTCTTTCATTTGAAAACACATTTTCAATGATTTTGATTCTTGGAACTAGTCAAAGATGAGGTCAAATTATTTATGGCACCCTATACAGAGCAGACAGCATAGATCACATAGGGGGAACTATGTCTAAAAAAATATGCACTCAGGTCCAGATGCAAGGATGCACATGCATGTAGCTCTTCTAGGGTTTAAATTTCTGGTTAGTGTGTTTAAAGAGCATGAAGACAGACAACAAGTTGTACTCTCCTGTTTAAAATCCGATTCTGGATTTAGACTCAAATCTTTAGGCATCTGGAATGAGGAAAACAGTTTTGACTCAGAATACGGAGACTGTTGGTATTTAGATTGTCAGATTGTGGCTTTTGATGGAAAGCACATTTTACTTCTTACTAGAAACTACGTCTGCAAGTTATAATTTGTGCAATTAGAAATTAGAATAGTAAAGGCTATTTAAAAAGCCAGACTTCACTCTCACTAGTGCCAAATCACAGTAAAGCAAATGGTAAAGAGGTATGTAGTCAGAGAACACTCAAAAAAACCCAAATCAAAACAAAAAACAACAGGAACTCAATTTAAAAAAAAAAGCTTCCCTGGAGCCAATATTAACATAAATGTCATGGTTGGGGAAAAAAAAAAAAAAACAAACCAACTGTTTCATAAAGTTATTCCAGCTCTCCAAGACATCCACCAAAGTCATTGTCCTTCTACCCAGTCCTGCTTGGCTGTAAACTCATTTTCCACTATGGGGCAAAGTGAAAAATATTGTCCATTATCTTAGAGTAGTTGGTTAGAGATCTCAAAATAATTGACCTAACAGGCTAGATGTCCTTTAGACGGAGGACTTCTCTCTCCCTCTCTGTGGCATCTGTTCCATGAAAGGGCTCTGCTGGAACATCCTGCGTTGTTCCACCTACTTCCTTCATCGAAACATGTTGAATATCTTTTGCTAACCTTTCTACCCAGGCCAAACAGAACCAATGGGATACTCAGTGACTATTTGCATTCATAAGCAGAAAGCAGAGCATGCACAGCAGAGCTCTAGCTGCTGTGTAACGATGCATGGAGTTCACACTGCCAACTCCAAGAGACAATCTGAAGAAAAAAAAAAAAAAAAGCCCCTCTTAAGGTTTGTTCTAATCTATAAAGAAAAACCACAAAAAGATGGAACAGTCACACCTGTGAAAACACCACATGGGACTACTTTGTTTATATTTGCCATTAGCCTAAATAAGTGTGCTGGTTTGGGCTGGGATAGAGTTAATTTTCTTCATAGTAGCTAGTACAGGGCTATGCTTTGGATTTATGTGATGGAGCCCTGCAGTCCTGGAGATGGCTGAACACCTGCCTGCCGATGGGAAGCAGTGTATGAATTCCTTCTATTGCTTTGCTTGCTCACTTTTTCTCACTTTTTCAGTTCTCTTCCCCATCTCACTGTGGGGAAGAGCAGGGAGGGGTGAGTGAATGGCTCTGTAGTGTTTATAGTTGCTGGCTAGGGTTAAACCACAACAATAAGAAATATTTTCTTAGAAGTGCATCCCGCTATTGCATACTATGGACTAAAGAGGAGGAATGAAGGAGGAGTGAAGAGAAAGTGTGACACATGGGCCAGAGCTAGAGTGGGAGAGAGAACATCATCATGTGTGTAGGAAAAGAAAAACTGTTTAGATCCTGCTTGTGTCATCCAAGGATAGAAGACCTCTGAGAAGTACCTTAGAGACAAGCATTTCTCCAGCCCCAGGCACCCCTCAGTTTCTGCTGCCTTGTATTTCCTAGAATAACACAATCTAAGGACCAATATAACAAAAAATACATTATTTACACTATAAAAACTCTTGAAATTGACTTTCATGAAGTTGATTAACTCCACTGAATTTTAAATTACCCCTAAAAATTGCCTTCTTAATTTATGCTTTTCATCTTTGGATTCCCAGGTTGGAGAGAAACTCTGCATCTCTTTCAGTGAGTCTGAATCAAAAATAATTGATAAGACAATTTTTTTTTAGATGTCTTTGGAATTTTATTTCATCTTAACAAGTTATGAAAATCAGCGTATACATGTTCTTACTCTGCAGGAAACATATTTTTTGCCAAAAAAAAGTACTGTGGTATGTCTCAGAGAAGGAAGGATTTCCATTTTTTACTTTTGAATGGTTAAAACAGACTAAATCATTGAAATGGACACCTGCAGTTAAATATGAAATATTAATTCAACATAGCAATAAATAAAATAACATTCTCAGTGGCCCTAATTAGAAATAAACCTCAGCAATCTTTTAACACCACTTCTTATGCATCATTAAAGTGATTCAGACTATTTTCGTAAAAACAACCGAAGCAATTAACTAGTCTCTACTTACCCACTTCTGAAGCAAAAAGAAAGATACACTCAACACAGAATAGATAACCTCTTTCTTCATCCATTTTAAATCAATATAGAAGACATTTATGCTCCTGGTAATCACAGATTTCATGGGAAAATAAGAAAACAAAAGGCAAAACTGCTGACTGATCACTGTGTTAACGGGAGCTCGGCTTAATTTTGTGTCTCCTTTACTGTTCCCTTGATTCTGCAGGTAAATTACAGCAGTCACCACCCTCTAGTTTATGACCAGTTCTCATAAAAAGTACACCACCCTAGAGGGCTTCTTCCAAACGGCCCTAAAATGACTCTTCTTGCCCTCGAACCTGTCCTCCCATGCTCCCTGTTCCAAAAAACAGTTGACATTCAACTGGTTAGTTCTAAGCTACCGTTTCCTTGTATCAATCCAAAGACCCAAATTACAGAAAATTAAATTAAGGCTTTCTGCCAGCTTTGGGGGTGTTTTTTTCTTTTCATGCTTAAGCATCAAAGCCAAAGTAGCAAAAGCACTACAGCAGATTGAGACAAGCATTAGTGTGCCAGAACAGAGTACAGTGGCCATCGTGATGAGCCAGATGCAAGTTTATGTTTGCCATAAGATACTTAATTTTTTTAAAGCTTCCTATGTTGGTATTTACAGCAGATTGTGTCCTTTGTGCCTTTCAGGAGAAAAAGTGCCCTGATGAATGTAGCTGCAGGGGGTTGGTGGGTCAGGTGGAGGTTGCAATTTTGGCAGAGCAGTGCAGAACGTTGTGCAGATTTGTCATACATTAATGCCACTTGTCTTTCAAACATCTCCAAAATGCAAGGGCTAAATGTCCAATAGACTGTCCTCTGCACTGAAAACTGAGACATGAATGATGAATGAAAGTCAGCTTACAAGATAAGTTTTTAATGGGACTTCTGGAAGGTTTTTTTGGGTTTAGTTTTCTTTTTTTACAGTAAGTAATACATCATATTACTTAATGATGAACACAAAAGTACCAAATTATTTAGAAAAAAATCAATATAAATTAAACAGCCTTTGGATTTAAGGCCTCTAGATGAAGATATCCTCTAGATGAAGGTACATAGACCAAAATCCAGGCGGCACCCATGCAGGTCACTGCTTATGCAGAAATCTCTGCAAGCTTCCAGAGGCAAAAATATTTGAGGGCGCTGTACTTTGTGTGTCTTCAGACACATGATGATTCAGTAGAATCTTTGTTTCAGATAATTAAGTTATTCCTCTTTCTATTGACATAATTTCTCCTGTTCCTGAACTGCAGGACCCATCCTGGCCACAAGCTCTGTCACTCCTGTGACGCACCCCAGCCAGAAGCATGGAGGTACCAAACATCTGGGACAGCACTTGCATGACAAGAGCTAGGGAACTCATGTTATTCTCTCACTACAAGAGTAATTCCATGGATATCTCACTGAAATTATTTTAACTGTCTGGCTGGATTTTCCCCTAGATTTGTCTGATAAGTGATTTTCCTTCCTAGAAATGTATTTTGAGTTTAAAATTTTAAATTTAGCATAATGGCTTAGTACAGGCTTAGCAAAAATCAGTAACAGTTGCTCAAGAGGAAAAAAATAATCTCCTCTTACTTTGGAGGTGCTGGAAGTAAATTGTAGTAAAATCTAATCTTTCCAAATTTGCCTGTACAGTGCATTTTTCTTTTTCTTCTACTTACCATTCCTGAACACTCTCAGATGCCTTCATAGAAGACTATGAAGAACCTTTGTTGGGTTATTTCTGTTTCTACTGTAATTTCTCTGAAGGATAGCCTGGTGATAACATCATAACATTTGATATCTGTTAGCGTGTATGTTATAAAACCCTTGTCAGCAAATTAAATGCCAATAGAAGTAAAGGAAAGTCTGCATGCATGTACCAAAATTCCTAACAAAGGCAAATCCAACCAGTGCACTACACTTAACTTCGGTATGAGTTGAAAACTGAGTTCACTGTTTTGCTAGAAACACAGATGCTTGTGCTTCATCATGAGTCCCTTTTACCCAGGGGTGAGAGAGAGAGTGGGATTCTTGTAAGCAGCAGCAGATGTCACTTCTGACTATTTTAAAGCAGTCATATTAACAGATGTAATCGAGAAAAACAGTGTGGACTTGACCTTTTTGTTTTTTTTAGTGATGTGTAATTTTGGAGAGTTTTCTCAGATGATTTTGTCATACTGTGAGAAACAGTAACTACTGTTGTTGGTTATTTCCAGCTACAAGCTGGCCTCCTTGCTCAATTCTGATATTATGAAAAGAGCTACAAAGAAAGGATGAACAATTCTGGACTTCTTTAAGGAATGTCTTAAATTGCCGTGCTGTCTCAAGGAGACCAGAACAAGGCACACGTTATTATTATTATTTTTGTTGTTATTATTTTAATCAGTCACCTGCTATGCCCTTTGCCCAAGTACAGAAGCTACACCACCCTAAGGTTAGTCCAGGGAATGCACTGAGGCTTTAAGAGTTGTTGATTCCTTTCTTGCTTAATTAGGTGAGCACAGAAGAACTGACAGCTTGTTAATACATGACTAAGAGCATGCTCTCCTAGCTTACTCACTTGCATGGAGTAGCAAACGCTGTGTCCCAGAAAGCGCAGGTCAGATCATGTACCGTATGTCTGCATAGGCTTGAGAGAGGGAAAGCAACACAGAGAGCTCTCTCAGGAATATAAGCAAGCATTTTACGTTCCATTAGTCTCCTTCATTTTATTCTCACTTTCTCAAAGAGAAATAGACTTTAATACTATACCTGCACTGACTTATAGCCCATTATACAGAGAAACCTGAGAAATAAATTTGCAGGCATTCACACATCCCTCAAACCACTCGGCTCTGAGATGCTTTACTCAGCGCTATCTTCCTTGCAGGATTCATTAATTGACGACTCTGCTGAAGGCAAAAGGGCACGAGAAATGTAAGGAGCCAAGTCTGAAAGTCAGAAGGAGGGTTTAGAATCATAGAATGGTTTGGGTTGGAAGGGACCTTAAAGATCATCCAGTTCCAACCCCCTGCCATGGGCAGGGACACCTCCCACCAGCCCAGGTTGCTCAAAGCCTCATCCAGCCTGGCCTTGAACCCCTCCAGGGATGGGGCATCCACAGCTTCTCTGGGCAACCTGGGCCACTGCCTCACCACCCTCATAGTGAAAAATTTCTTCCTAATGTCTAGTCTAAATTTACCCTCTTTTAGCTTATACCCGTTACCCCTTGTCCTCTCACTACACTCCCTGATAAAGAGTGCCTCCCCGTCTCTCCTGTAGGGTCTTTTTTGAGGGTCTTTTGTGAAAGTCTTCAGAAAGCAAGAGGGAGGGTGGAGGGTTGAGGGTCATTGGTGCCACAGTACAGGCATAGGGACCGTCAGGCTGTGGGCCAGCACTCTGTGCCCCAGGCTGCCCAGAAACAGCAGCACCATGCAACGCAGTAGATGCACGTACCCTGGAGCTGGCGATCTGAAAGTCCAGAGAGCGCCTGAAGGGCCACGGGATATTTTTACTTACTGTTAACCACCTCGTCATTGAGCTGAGCCTGACATGCCCACTTTTTAATCCTATCGAGTGAGGCATATTTTCTTTAGTTTGCAAAAATGTGTGTTTGTAGTAGCAGTGGTTACCTTAAGACTTCTACTTCAGAAGAAAATCAGGAAATTCACTGAGTGCCACAGAAGAGTAAAAATTTTTCACTTGAAATCTTCACATGAAAAAGGGCATTTGTTCCACACAGAAGTCTGAGAATCATATGAATCTGAGAATTCATATAAGCCCTCAGCAGAAAGGCTGAGAGAAATGAAAAACTAATAGATAATCTAACAAATGAAACAGAGAACCCAAGTAAAAGTTCTCACAAATAGAAAAAGCTCTAAAAAGGGCTTAAAAAATGTAATATCTATTTCCTCACAGCCACCTTTATCTGTAACTGAAACAAATCAGAGCCCACATAATTTGGCAAAAAAAATTTCAGTATTAACTATTTCTTTTAAAAAAAAAAATCCTTCCATACCAGTTCTAGATTAGAATACTGGGAAGCATGATTATGGCTCTCTTGTAGTCGTTTACTTACATCAGTGACTGTTTAAATCTTCTTGGGGGAGTAAAAAAAAAAAAGTATCTTGTTCTTTTCCGATGTGTAAACGAAGCGCAAAATGGGTACATCTGTCCTTTTATATCCTTTTTTGGTCAAAGACAACTAATAGAGTTCAACAGTCTGCAGAGCAAATAGAAGATATTGGAATCTAGCCTTAACGCTGATATTTATTGCCAGCTTTTCTAGGCCTGTCAGTATATAAGTAGCTAAACACAATTTGACATTGCTGCATTTTAACACTGTTCATGGTTAATTAGGTTATTAGTATCACCAGCAAGGCCATCGACTGCCCTTTTAGCAATTTTTTTTTTCTTTACTACAGTGTGTGTAAATGATCACCTTGAGTATCTGTTTTTAGAAAGCCACCTCTTTTCCTTTTGTTAAATACACGGTTTGGAACACAACCTGAGGGTGGAAATTGCTTTAGCTTTTTTTGCACAAGCTATATGCAAATGAATGGAAATATCAACTTTTTTTACCTCCATTGTATATTGTCAAAAGCAGCTCCTTATTCTCAATGGATGTGTGCAAGAAACGTTAGTTGGCGGCTGTGATACAACAGAGGCAGTTAAGAACCCCAAGGTTTCCAGCAATTACTGCATTGGGTTGGGACACTAGTCCACACACACAAGTACGGGTAGAATTGAATTAAACGCTACTTTTCCAAATCTATTTCATCCTACTTCAGTACTCTGCCNATGGCAGGGTGGTTGAAATCCCCTAGCAGGATCATGGCTTGTGAGCGTGATGCTTCCTGTAGTTGAAGTGAGAACACTTCATTGACATCTTCCCCTTGATGTGGTGGCCTGCAGTAAGCACCAACCATGAGGTTTCTTGTGTTGGCTTGGTCTCTAATTTTCACCCATAAGCTCCTAACCTCTGCATTGCTGTTTTTCAGAGACAGCTCTGTGCAATCAATCCTTCTTTTTGGTAGAGGGCAACCCCCACCCCCATTCCTTCCTTGCCTGTCCCTCATGATTGCAGCACTCCAGTCATGGGATTCATCCCACTAGGTTTCACTGATATGATCAGATCATAGCTTTCTGACTGCACAGTGGCTTCCAGCACCTTCTGTTTGTTACCCAGAAGCAGCCCAGATCTTCCTCTTGACCAAGCAGAGTGAACTAGGAGACCTTCCACCCTCCCTCTAGCTTCTAGTAACAAGATGCAAACTGAATCTGTACATAACCAGAAGTAAATGCTGTTACCATTTGAAAAGTGACTCAAGACTAGGTCCAGCATGTTAAATCGTACAACATCTCTGATTATGAATTTTGTTGTGTGCATATTGTTTGGCTTCCAGCATGGTCTCACACCTTCAGTGCACTGGAACTGAGGTCTTGGATGAGAGCAAGCGCTTTAGCCGTTCCTTGGTTTTTTAGTTCTGATTCCTCAGTGCCTAGTCAAGGTCAAGATTGTCAAAGAAGCCAAAATAACCATAATTTCTCAGTTGTGTCCTTTTGTCTTGCTTTCCAGATGCTTTGTGTTCCATACTCCAGGTCTCTAAGGATGCTACAAGAAACCTGCTTCCTCCATAGCAATGATCAGGAGGTTTATACGGTCACAGAAGTTGATGCTATCCAAGATTAACAGGGAAAGAGTCTGCTTTGAATAATTTGATACAAAGCTCACGAAATTTGTTGAGAAGTCTGCAAATCATTTTCTGCTTTAAGACCTCATCCAGGTCCAGTAACGNGTTTTTTTTTTTTTCAGTGACTGAAACACTGAATTTTTTCATGTCAAGCTTTTCCCTTTTCCCTCCTGTGTGGAGGTAGGGTCTTGGCTTACCAACAAGTACATTAAATTTGTGCTCTTCTAATTTTTCATGCTTCTTTTCCCCAGGGTGCAATGAAAAGAGGGCTTCAGCATATTAAAGAGACAGTGTCTGACTCTTCTTTACCTTTGCAGATTTTAACTCATTTTGGAACATCAAGAGAGAGCAAAAGTAAATAAAGGGTGTCACATTTCAGAAGATCTTTCACATGTGACCATTTTCTCTGGTGTAAAGCAGGTGACACAGAGTGTTGCGATAATAAAGTACTCACTTGGGAAGCCCAGAATCACACAGACGTAGAATCACAGAATGGCTTGTGTTGAAAGAGATCTTTAAAGACCATGTAGTTCCAACCCCCTGCCATGGGCAGGGACACCTCCCACTAGCCCAGGTTGCTCAAAGTCTCGTCCAGCCTGGCCTTGAACCCCTCCAGGGATGGGGCATCCGCAGCTTCTCTGGGCAACCTGGGCAAGTGCCTGAGGACTGCCCTAGCCCAGGTACAGGACCTTGAACTTGGCCTTGTTGATTTCTTACATATCTAACAGTCCATCCATTAAGCCCATATGACTCTAATCTAACAGCAAGTATGCCGTGTGACACCATATCAAGGGCCTTACAGAAGTCCAGGTAGATGACATCTATCCCTCTTCCCTTGTCCATTCCATTGCAGAAAGCTACTAGATCAGTCAGGTGTGATTTGCCCTTGGTGAAGCCATGTTGGCTGTGTCTAGTCATCTCTGTGTGGTGACTGTCTTATGTACACTTTGACATAGCTTCCAGGGGCATCTGTTCCATGATCTTACCAGGCACAGAGGTGAGGCTGAGTAGTCAGTAGCTCCCAGGGTCCCCCTTTTTAAGATGTTTTCTTTTTTTCCGGTCACTGTGGACTTTATCTCACTGACATGGCTTATATCCCTCAAGATGACGAATTCTACCAGGGCATGATCACTGCAGCACAGGCTACCACCAGCCTTGACCTCTCCAGTTCCTCCATGTTGGTGTGCAACAGGTCCAGTAAAGCATCTCCTCTATCTGTGTTTTTGTGTCACCTAGATTAGGAATGTATCCTCAATGTACTCCCAAGTGTCTCCGAGACTGCTTACAGCGTGCTGTGCCATATTTCCAGCAGATGGCAGGGTGGTTGAAATCCCCTAGCAGGATCATGGCTTGTGAGCGTGATGCTTCCTGTAGTTGAAGTGAGAACACTTCATTGACATCTTCCCCTTGATGTGGTGGCCTGCAGTAAGCACCAACCATGAGGTTTCTTGTGTTGGCTTGGTCTCTAATNTCTTCTACAGATGCTATATCTTCCACTAAAATTTTCAGTTATCTTGTATACAAATGCTTGTTGAGTGCCATCTTTCTCTAACTGTAACACCAGTGTCCAGAGAAAAGGATCAATCCTGAAGGCAATGTCTTACAGAACATTTTGCTTGATCAAACTACAGCATGTACGTTCAGACCAATAGAGTCATGTTTCTTTTCCCCCATAACTTTGCTAAGACAGTAAATTTTAAAATACAGCAGCACTATTTTCTCATTTCTGAATCTCCCCATTTATTTTGCACTGTCTAAAAACCGCACCCTGAAGAGACTGCACTGTCATGAAATTTCTTTGTGTAAGAATTTACAAAGCGTAAGTAAACATTTTATCACAGTCCTTCTCTTCCATGGAGAAACCCATCACAAGAGAGAAGCTTTACATTAAGATAAGCTTAAAAGTCTCTCAATATAAGAACAGCAGAAGAGCCAAAACACAAGTTCCTGCCATGACGTTACCTTTAAGTCACCTACTTCCTTCAGAAAAACTTGGGGAAGATGTGGTTCACCACTGGCTGTAGTTCTCAAGGGTGTGTAATAGGACCCACAGAGGATGACTCCTTTCTCTTACCTCCCCAAGTTAGTTTGATGCCTTGGTAGACAGGAAGAGATGGTGTGGAGAATATCTGGTGACCTATCAGTCACAGCCCCAAGCACATACGCTACCAAAAAAAAATGTTTCAGTGTTGGGACCTGTTCCAGAGAGCCACACTAATGTGTGAGCAGAGATCATTTAGAAAGAGAGGATTCCGTATCCTCAAAAACCAAATTGTTTTACACTGCAAAGGACAGTTCCTTAGACTAGGATTCTCAAGACAATGTCAATGTGGGTTGTTTTTGGTTTTTTTTTTTTTCTGGTCCAGTAACAATCACACTTTCTGCATATTGTTTATGTAATAAACAGACAAGTAAGCTTTTCTGCCTCTAAAATAAAACTGTTGTATGTAGTTTGAGTTTAACACTCACAGCCAGTCACAAATCATAGCTGAGTACCCATGAATGAATTTTAAAAGGGCCTAGAAATAGATCGGTAGTTGCAACTATGTTCCTCTGAAAACCTTACGGTTAACAAGTTAAAAAATTGTGTCGTTATTGTCTGCCCCACATCATTCTCATATTATACACTCTGGAGCACATTTTGCTGTGAGACTTACAATTGCTTAAAAATCAGAAAAAACCTTAAAATATTGTCTGGTCATCTGAGAATCTGATTATCTGGTCATGATCTCAAATTAATTTCTGCCATTGATGGGAGGATTGTGTTTCCATTTCTAGGTTTAAAAATATAGGTCCTACAAGGCAGTAAGAGCAAAACTTTCTAGATAGCTTTCATAAACCTTAGAATTATATACATTTTTTCTTTTCCTTTTTAATTGTAAACTGTGTTTTTCAGGAAGGTAAGCAAAACAAGACACAGAAATCAGTTTTGAATGCAATTTCCACACAAGTCCTGCTTGTAAGACATTAGAGCCCGCTACCACATACAGTGGCAAGCTCAAACTGTTAAATGTTCTGAATAAAATTATCACTTTATTGCTATCAAAATTCCACAAAACCACCACATTACAAAACACAGCAATACCTAGTCAAGGTACCTTACTTCAGAATTATCAGCACTGAAGAAAGTTATCCTTAGACATATTAAGCAAAATTTCATCCCAAACTCTTGTGACTTCACTGAAGTCACACCAGCAAGAAGTTCATTAAATTTCCTTCTGATTCACTGCTAAATTTTTCCTGAAATTTTTGTGCTTTGAAGAGCTGGCAAAGACTTTTTTTTCCCTTCTCATCCTCTCCCGCCCCTAGAAAGGCCCAAACACATAATAAAATGATCCATTAATTGTAAGTGAATTGATGGGATAGTAAGGTATCAAAGAAGCCATTGCACNTACCAGGCACAGAGGTGAGGCTGAGTAGTCAGTAGCTCCCAGGGTCCCCCTTTTTAAGATGTTTTCTTTTTTTCCGGTCACTGTGGACTTTATCTCACTGACATGGCTTATATCCCTCAAGATGACGAATTCTACCAGGGCATGATCACTGCAGCACAGGCTACCACCAGCCTTGACCTCTCCAGTTCCTCCATGTTGGTGTGCAACAGGTCCAGTAAAGCATCTCCTCTATCTGTGTTTTTGTGTCACCTAGATTAGGAATGTATCCTCAATGTACTCCCAAGTGTCTCCGAGACTGCTTACAGCGTGCTGTGCCATATTTCCAGCAGATGGCAGGGTGGTTGAAATCCCCTAGCAGGATCATGGCTTGTGAGCGTGATGCTTCCTGTAGTTGAAGTGAGAACACTTCATTGACATCTTCCCCTTGATGTGGTGGCCTGCAGTAAGCACCAACCATGAGGTTTCTTGTGTTGGCTTGGTCTCTAATTTTCACCCATAAGCTCCTAACCTCTGCATTGCTGTTTTTCAGAGACAGCTCTGTGCAATCAATCCTTCTTTTTGGTAGAGGGCAACCCCCACCCCCATTCCTTCCTTGCCTGTCCCTCATGATTGCAGCACTCCAGTCATGGGATTCATCCCACTAGGTTTCNCTCTCAATATAAGAACAGCAGAAGAGCCAAAACACAAGTTCCTGCCATGACGTTACCTTTAAGTCACCTACTTCCTTCAGAAAAACTTGGGGAAGATGTGGTTCACCACTGGCTGTAGTTCTCAAGGGTGTGTAATAGGACCCACAGAGGATGACTCCTTTCTCTTACCTCCCCAAGTTAGTTTGATGCCTTGGTAGACAGGAAGAGATGGTGTGGAGAATATCTGGTGACCTATCAGTCACAGCCCCAAGCACATACGCTACCAAAAAAAAATGTTTCAGTGTTGGGACCTGTTCCAGAGAGCCACACTAATGTGTGAGCAGAGATCATTTAGAAAGAGAGGATTCCGTATCCTCAAAAACCAAATTGTTTTACACTGCAAAGGACAGTTCCTTAGACTAGGATTCTCAAGACAATGTCAATGTGGGTTGTTTTTGGTTTTTTTTTTTTTCTGGTCCAGTAACAATCACACTTTCTGCATATTGTTTATGTAATAAACAGACAAGTAAGCTTTTCTGCCTCTAAAATAAAACTGTTGTATGTAGTTTGAGTTTAACACTCACAGCCAGTCACAAATCATAGCTGAGTACCCATGAATGAATTTTAAAAGGGCCTAGAAATAGATCGGTAGTTGCAACTATGTTCCTCTGAAAACCTTACGGTTAACAAGTTAAAAAATTGTGTCGTTATTGTCTGCCCCACATCATTCTCATATTATACACTCTGGAGCACATTTTGCTGTGAGACTTACAATTGCTTAAAAATCAGAAAAAACCTTAAAATATTGTCTGGTCATCTGAGAATCTGATTATCTGGTCATGATCTCAAATTAATTTCTGTCATTGATGGGAGGATTGTGTTTCCATTTCTAGGTTTAAAAATATAGGTCCTACAAGGCAGTAAGAGCAAAACTTTCTAGATAGCTTTCATAAACCTTAGAATTATATACATTTTTTCTTTTCCTTTTTAATTGTAAACTGTGTTTTTCAGGAAGGTAAGCAAAACAAGACACAGAAATCAGTTTTGAATGCAATTTCCACACAAGTCCTGCTTGTAAGACATTAGAGCCCGCTACCACATACAGTGGCAAGCTCAAACTGTTAAATGTTCTGAATAAAATTATCACTTTATTGCTATCAAAATTCCACAAAACCACCACATTACAAAACACAGCAATACCTAGTCAAGGTACCTTACTTCAGAATTATCAGCACTGAAGAAAGTTATCCTTAGACATATTAAGCAAAATTTCATCCCAAACTCTTGTGACTTCACTGAAGTCACACCAGCAAGAAGTTCATTAAATTTCCTTCTGATTCACTGCTAAATTTTTCCTGAAATTTTTGTGCTTTGAAGAGCTGGCAAAGACATTTTTTTCCCTTCTCATCCTCTCCCACCCCTAGAAAGGCCCAAACACATAATAAAATGATCCATTAATTGTAAGTTAACTGATGGGATAGTAAGGTATCAAAGAAGCCATTGCACATTTGTTCTCTTCACATCTCCTCTATCTTTCGTTGCTTGAGAAATTAAATTCATAAAAATGGAACTACCTACTTAAAGCCAAGCCTAGAGAATGGCAGGAGGTTCCCTTTCATTTAATTCATAAGTCACATCCAAGACAAAGATAGGGAGTGCCATAACCCTTGAAATATATTTTTTAATTTGCCAGCTACAGAAATCCAAATTCTGTTATTGAAAGAATAAAACCAGGCACCAGCATTTGAATAGCTCAGCCTAATGCACAGAATGTTTTGCCCAACCACATCTTTTTTCTTTCTGTGTAAAGAAGAAAATAAATGTTTTTTTCCTTCCCTTTTCCAGTTTTCCTACTGCCAAACTTCGCATCTCGGTGGGATGTGCTACCAATGACAGAAACACTGCCTTGTCTCCTACTTCTGTGTATTTTGCAGTCTTCAGGATGACAGAGGCAGGAGATGTTTGCAGCAAGCATTTCTAGTGATAGCCTTTCCAAACTTCTGCAACCTTCTCGTTCTGCACACGTAAGCTATGACCCTACTTGTGACTGCTGTGTGGGAATACAGATGATACAGTTAGTGGAAGACTTCCCCCGTAACAGCTGAATATTTATTTGGCAGTGGCCACTACAGCTTTGGCAGGGGAACATTATTTGCTGTTGATTTAGGTAGAAACATGATTTCGTCTTTAAACTGAAGTGAAAATTTGTACGTACAGTCTAACAACTGGGTCTTAATTATGACCAGTGAGTAGTGCAAATCTTGAGGCTGTAGCCTTCATAGCCTGTGTCTCTCCCTCACCCTGTTAGCATATATTAACATCTATTGATACATAAATAGATCTCACTTATTAAAAGACGGCTTTATGATCTTAAGGCATACATTTCATTTTTGTAGCAGATGGTACTTCTTGTTACTGATGCTGATCACATTTGTTTTCTAGTAGAAAATGTAACACTATCAACATAACAACAAATTTAATGTGTGAAAATAAAATGAGTTCCTGAGTTTTGTATAGGGATGTTAAAGTCCCAGGAGAGTTGCCTTGTCTGACAAGGTACAACCTCAGATACATTTTTTTTTTACAGTTATATTGCCAAAAATATTTAATCATGGCTTTCATCTTAAAATCTCAAGTTTTCTTTCCTCCACAATGCCTTTGCAAAGGCAAGCTATCAGAGATCATCAGCAATAACCACTTTGGGAATTCCACCTTTTCTTTCTAATCCACTCCTCCTCCCCCCTCCCCATGTTGTATTTATTCTATAAATACAGCAAAAGATCAAGTTTTTCTATTTCCATTTACACAGTATTTCAAGTGGACCTGAGGCTTCCCACTGCCTTAACCATAAATCTGTCTCTTGTAGGCTATGGCTACTTTTATGTATTTCAAACCTACATACAAGAAAAAAATTATAACTCAGAATTTCACAAAAGACATAAAATAACAATTTACATGCAAGATGGTAAAACAAGACCAGAGAGTATCAATTTACCTGTAAAAAGTTAAGAGAGTTGACAGTACTCCCTGGTGCCAGGGATCAGCTGTTGTAGTTTCAACATCTCCTAACTACTACCTCTGCTGCTGCTGGAGGGTTGTGTTTTTAGGGTGTTACGGTTTCAACCCTGGCTAGTAGCAAAACACCACAACAACTGTTCACACTTCCTCCTTCTGGGGATGGGGGAGAGAGTTAAAAGGGTGAGGGGAAAAGAGAATCGTGAGTTGAGACAAGAAGAATGTAATAAGTAAACTACAATAATATTGGAAATAATAATGACAATAATAGTGATATATCTACAACAATGAGTCATTCACAGCGATACTTCTCATCACGCAATGACCAAGGCTCAACCCATTCCCAGGTAATGATCCCAGAGAAGGGAGAGTCCTGAAACCATAATCCCAGAGTGGAGATAAGAGCCCGAGTGTCTGAGAGACCAAGAGCCAACTGAGAGAGTGAGACAACCCAGAGAGACCAAAAGCCAACTCAGAGAGAGACACCACCTAGACAGAGATGACCCAGAGCAAGAGAGCCCTTCCAGACAGAGCCTCACCTCTATACTGGCCATGCCGGGCATGGTATGGAACAGACCACTGGCCAGTCTGGATCTCAATCCTAAACCTCAGGTCAAATCCTGGGCTGGTCACTGGGGCTGTGCTCCCTCCCAGCTCCTCCTGCCCCTGCAGACACGGGCACAGCAGAGAAGCTGGAAAGTCCTTGAGTGTCCTGGCAGCAGCTCTGCCCATCAGTGTGTGATCAGCTTCTCCTCAGCACAAACCAAACACAGCCTCACACCAGCTACTATAGGGAAAGTTAACTCTGTCCCAGCTGGAACACAGGGGTAATGAGTCGAGGGACAGTCCTACCCTGTGACTCAAAGGAGCACTTGTTATGTGAAGAAAAGGGAAAGCACTGCCCTTCTGCATCTCTCACCCTGTCCAGAACCCTCTCTACAATCTCTGCAAAATTTGCCAACAGAGCTGCCAAGCTGAGAGCCAGCTCTGCCCAGCTAAACTCTGCCAGAGGACAGCAGCAATATCCACCACTGCTTTTTCTCAAAGTGCTCTTTATTACTGAGAACAGGAAGCCTTTATTCCATCCCTTTTCCTTACCAGTTATTCTGCTGGCTACTGATCTTGGATTAGAAATTGTAAAACCTGAGAAGAAAACTAAGAAAGTACTCTATTTGGGAATTAATTTCTCTCAAAAGAGAGGGCAGAACTCCACCTGTTTCCCTCTCAAAATCTCTAATGGCTCTGAGCTCTCATAAAAACGAGTGGATTTTTCCTTCAAGATTGTCTTCTTATGCGTAGCAGCAGCTAGAGAAAAGTAGTCTATATAGAATCAAGATGCTTTGCTTTGGGACAATCTCTGCTTCATAAATCTTTGCATGGAGGCTCCAGGATAAGTTTCCTTTTGTATCACATCTTGTACAGTTCACCTATTCTTCCCCCACCATCATTACTCCTTTCATGAAGTTTTACTGCAAGGGTATCCTGCAAAACAGGTCCTAAAATTTTTTTTTAGAGAAGGATTTTACTGTTGAACTGCAGATTATGTCACCTGCATGCTCTGCATCACCAAAACTAAATCAAATCTATTGTAGAGAAGGTCAATCACTTTTTGAACCATTTAGCATGGACAGGTTATCTGTAAGAAAAATTTACTTTCTTAACATTATTTTGTGGGTACAACCTGGCTATGATTAGTCAGTTACATACTATTTAAACTTTAACATGTTTGCTTCTCAGTTAGCTGTTATTGTATGTAAATGCCTTGCACTGGCATCTCTCTTTCCCTTTCAGTGTACTTTAGAACCTCGAGTTTTCTCCAAGGTCTCAGTTTCCTTTGTGATTTCTGACAGAGTCTGGTTTCTCATTCCTCATGAAGCATTTCCTTCACTTCCAATGTTGGTCTAAATACCTTCTGTCACACCTTTTTGATCTTTTTTCAGCTTCATATAGTCTTCATATAAAATCCTAAGAAAAAGAGCTCACAGTATTCCAAATGAGGTTTTGCTATTGCTTTATAAGTGGATATTTAACTTCTGATTTATACATCTCACTTCTAGAAACACAATACATGCCAAGATTTTGTTTACCTTCTTGCTGTTAACAGACATTGTGCAGATGGCTAATGCATTATCTTTAATCACTCTCAGGTCTTGCTACTGCTCTGTTTTGCAGATGAGAACTCTTATTTGTGCCGCACAATTTGCATCATGTGGTTCTGGTCTCCATCTCCACTTTTTCTTGCACAAAGGATAATCATAACCTATTGAATCAGGCTGGAATTCAGGACTGTGGCATAGGGATGCTTTGCAGGATGGTTGCTTCCTTAGCACGGCAACAAAAAATTGCAAATGCTGCTTCTGTATTTTTTACTTTTTTTCTCCCCTTTTTTCATTCAGGGAAATACGATGAGTCACTCCAGCTGATGGCTCAGAAATCAAGTGGCTAGGGATGTTTGAGAAAGTATTCTATATCCAGGAATACAGAATATAGATATTTTGAGGCTAATAACAGGTCTTATTAGACCACGTAGTGCCAGAATGCAGAAGTGCACAGTGTATTTACAAGCCCAAAAACAAGCTGACAGGGTGTACTGGATAAAGAAGCCCCTCTGGAGTGCCTGTGTTTGTGCCCCATGTGGTATTCTGGGTGCTGTATGTCTTAAGATTAAATTTTAATACACATGAGCTATCACAACCTCTTTGTTCCCCTCCTCACAACACACCTGCTTACACAGAAGGATATCAACCACAGATTTAAGTCATGCTCTGTACAAGCTGAACTCTGAACATGAGCTCCCTGAACATTGTGTTAGAGTCCTGTGAGCACCCTGTAGCCATGACAGAGTTGAGTGACTGCTTGCTATTTATGTGCCTAAAATAATTCCAAAATTCTGTAGGGGAACGAGAAGATGCTGAATTAGGATTTGACTTCTGGGACATGAAGTCTTTCCCTTAAGAGACCAGAAGAAGGCTTTTGCCCTTAAGCAGACGGAAAGTGATGGAGGAGCAGCACGGTGGAAGGAGAGCTGACCTGGATGTCAACAATGGAAAGATCGAGATGGAAACAAGGGAACAAATTCGCTAGAAAATAGTGTGTTGTTAGCAGTTAGCAACCAATTAAAAGTTTTGTAAATGATGTATTCACAGTAGTAAAAGACTATAAAAGCAGATGTAAAGGAGCAATAAAGGGATTCTTCTTCACCACCTACCAGAGTTCACTCTTTGATCCCACTGCAGCAAAATCCCACTTCCCAAACTCATTTTCTCGACAGTACAGTTTCAGTCAGGAAACAAGAGCAGCTCAAGCACTAAAAGGGAGAATAAGTGAATCTTCCTGATTAAATGGCAGCCCGTTAATTTGTATTTCCCTTCCTGAAGCACCAACATCACCAGAAGAATTCTTGTTTCCACTTGAGTTCAGAAGGAACAAAACAAACCATTTAGGAACAGCATGTGAATTGGCTGAGCTGTTAGGTCACAAAAAGTGTTCTGTTTGCAAAACATCCACTCAGAACCTCATTACTCTAAATGAGCTCCACCTGCACTCCATTATCACAGCTTTTTTTGTTTTTCTTTTCTTTTTTTTT
>VZTO01024986.1:243588-265681 GCA_013400615.1 Syrrhaptes paradoxus | reverse complement strand
TTTTTTTTGGTAAGTGTAGGAAAATTTGACCTTATCTAGAATCCAGTTTGTGAAACTGCAGGCAACAGTGTTAGACGGGCAAGTTTAAATTCAGGGTTAGCTTGGTGGATGAAACATGTAATTGAGAGTAAAAAAAGCTATACATAAAATACTGCACCATTATAAGTAACAGGGTCAGAGGCACGTTTACTGTCTAAGTGCCTTCTGACCTTGCTCAGCTCTCAGGCTATAGACACATTTATAACTGGAATGTATTATTCAAGTTTTTGCCAGGATACAAAAATACTTTCTGTATTCTGTTTCATGAGAAACTGATTCTTTTCCTTCAATTCCTTAATAAAGCAAAGGACAGTGAACAGGGACAAGGAAGAAAAAGACAGGAACCCCAAGGGGCAAATATGACTGCATCTTTGAGCAAGTCAGTTATCCTAAAAAAATTGATATAGAAGTTTGATATTTAGAATTTCAACAAATAATTAACAAAAATTGTCAGCTTTCCTTTGATTTCACTCATTTTCAAAGCACACGCAGAGCTGCTTAAGACACTGTAGAGAGAGACTGAAAGCATTTTCATTACACCCTGCCCTCTGATTTCAAGTTTTCCAACCTTTCTTTCTTCCAACAAGCTACCTAAACCCAAAGGATGGTTTTAATGTACTACCTGGAAAATATTCTTGTCTCTCAACTTTCCATTTATTTCTTACCCTTAGGAAGTTTGTCCTTTTATTAGGCCTTGCCTATTGCATTGTTTTACTCCTACTCATTCATGCCTTTTTACCAATAAGTCGTGCTATTTTCATGAAAACAAAGCCAGTCACGAGTCTCTAAGTGTTCAGATCAGCACCTACAGACTGCAAGACTTAAGCGTTGCTTCTAGAGAGTTTTTCAACGCAGCTGCATGGTTTTTTAAAGATTTTCAAGAAATGCCCTATGATACTTTTGTATTCCACTTAAACCATCCAAACCAATTTCAAAATCAGATCCCACATCAAGGTCATTAATTCCCTTTGAACAACTGCCCCATATAACCCTCCAAGCCATGCAGGAAGCACTGTACCCTGAAAAAATGGAGATTGCCTGATTTTGTTCAGCACTTAAATGAAACCGAAACCTCTTGGGGAGTAAAGGGAAAAGTAAATAGTTAACATGCTAATAATCTGGTCACACAGATTGCAAATGAGACCCATGTCTCTCTTCTACCCAATTAAGACTACAGACTTAAATATAATTTCATATGGCCCCAATGACTCTCTGGCTACCAAGCTATTAATTATTCTCTGATCATAAAGTCATGCAGGGACTCCCTCCAAGATCTTTCATTGTGCAAGTTTAGTCGGAACCAATACATTCCCACTGAGACATTTCAGTCTCAGATGAATAAACATTTTGTGGAAGCCAGCATCACCATACTGACATAGGATTCCTATGAGGCTCAACATCTAAAGGGTTGGGGTAAGTGAGGGCAAGAGACTGCTCTCAGAGCAGATGTACAGGCATCGGCTGTAAGTACTTCTGATTATTAGCAAAAATATTTGAATTGTTTTCCTTAAACCTGGATTCATATCCAGTGTTTAGAATCTTTCAATGCAGAAGAAATGAAGTTTTTGTTCATCTGAACACAACTTTCCCTATACTTTAATAATAAGATCTTTACCCTGTTCTGTCTGAACCACCACATATACAGAAATTCATTAATACAGGTTAGCTTTACACCTGCCAATTAATGCAAATTATATCAAATGATATATCATTTTTACATATCTGGATTATTGCCATCACCAAATGAAAAACTATTCTACTTCAAAGCAGAAGTGACCCATGACATAGAATAATAGAAAAAGAACCATAGGGTTTATTAAATTTGACACCTAATCTCTCCATCAAGCTTATAAAAATATGACAGTTCTGCATTAGTGGCCTGGAGCATTAAAGAAGCACTACTGCAAAATGTAGTGTTCTGCGGAGCTGCTGTAAAAATACTGCTTTAATACAAACGGTGAGAAGCTGGTTCTTATTTATTTTGCCATACAATCATGTCATTATCATGGACCATGCTGAAAGGATGTTGCACTTAAGAATATGCAGCACTGACATAAGTCTGGGAAGAGGGTGAAAAACATCATTAGAGGGTACTTCACCTAAAAGCAAGAGGCTAGTGCTGTGGCATTAAGCATTGTGTTCCTGGTTTAAAACATCATAACGATAAAAGATACAACCTTCCAAAGTGCCAAGCTCATTAGACTCCTAACAGTGGCTCGATTGTTTAACGGCTATACAAAGCACAAAACAGGAATACCACGTACCCACTCAAAAGTTCCAGAAATATGTTTAACATCAAGAAGACTCCATGGTTATGGATTCCTCTCTGCGATAATGTAGTGGTGGAGAATACAAGTCTAACCTAGACCCTGTTACCCTGGAATGGGGATGTCTATTGTCGCTTCTAGCACGGTGTTGTTCTTGCACAACGAGCCTAATCACAGCAGTGCCTGTCACCCAGCTTGTTTAAATTACCTGATGGGAAAGGAAAAATGGCCTTTGGCTGGGTAATGGTCTGTATTCCTTTCCAAAAGCCTCAGTCGCTCTAAGATTCCACCCCAAGAGCAGTCCTAGGAAACGGTGTTCCCATCCTGGAGCTCAGAGTGCTGATGAAACCTGACAATCAAAATATTGTTGTAGCGTAAAGCAAAACGGCATAGATGATTCTAAGGTTTGGTTTTAGTCACATCTTTTAACTGACAAATAGCCCAAATTTTCTACTTGCTACAGAAAAACCTCATTAACAATGCAATGAAAATTATTATACAGAAAAAGACGTTCCTAGCACCTATCGCTTCGCTTTAGCACTGAGTTTAGCCTCTCAGAGTTCCTCCATTCCTCAAGGCTGACAGTTCTGCTCTTCCTCAAGGGTTCAGAAAGGGAAAGTTTACCATGTGCGGTTATCAGCCTGAGGTATTTCTAGAAAGTTTACGATACCTATGGTGAAGGCTTCATTCTCTTCAGACTTTGGGTCTGCTTGAGGCTTTTACTAGTAATGATCTTTTTTTTTACAAGCAATAGTAAAAATCATATCTATTGGTTTGCAAGCTGGTGAATAAGTTTACCTATCTAGTTTCAAATCATAACACTTTTACAAAAAGCTGAGCTTTCACCATACTGTTCAGCACACTGATCCCATGCGAATCTAAATGTTTTAGTGAATTAAATTAGCGTGTTTTTCAAGATTTTAATTGCAGTACCTCAAGTGGTCCAGATGCTTAGTTGGTTTAATCCATGTACTTCTGTCAAAGTCAATTAATGCGATACAACACCAGTGCAGGATTGTATCCACTATGCTTTTATCGACTTACGATCGGGAGAAAAAAACCTCAACTATTTCTGCTGAGGATGGAGATAAGACATTCATTTAGAAGGCTTTCTATTTTTAACTATGGCTCTCTCATTTTCTTCCCTCTTCATGGCTGAATTTTATGAGCTGCTGATCTGTCAGCTGAAATGACAAATTTCTAACTCAACCTCTGTTAATTTCTTGAAAGAGCTGAATGTATAAAATAATAATGCACGTAAGTACACAAATTACAGATTTCGTTAGTTTTATTGCTATGCTTTTCCCATTCTTATTTATTTTTCTACCACTCTTGTAGCATGTATGCCCTATGTATGAATTTTCATACCTTCTAACAATTATTGCATGACCTTAATGTCAACATTTAATGGAGAATCTGTTTACCTATGCTCCTTCCAAAACTCTTCATTTTAACTGACAATATCCACTCTTTACCAGTTTACAAATAAAACTGATTTTTTTAAATAAACAAACAGCTGCTTTTTATGTGGAACTGCTGCTAGCAGAGCCAAGAGCCTTGGTGACTCTGTCCATTGTACTCGGCAGAAGTGTTTTTCTGGTAGTAGCTGAAGTATTTTTCTCCAGCAGAAGGCTGCAACACAGACACATGTTTTAGCCTTGATACCATGAAGAGGTCCCATTAATTCTAAACCAACTACCATGAAAGGAAAGTCAAGTAAATACATAGTTATATGTGTCAAAGATACATCTGTAGTGCCTCGAACAAAAAAAATCTCTATGTTATGACTCTAATACTTCCTTTGAGAACTGTAACATAAATTATTGCTTTCTTATTCTGTTAATACGGATATTAACAGGTCTGTACAGGCATATACAGGTCTATCTGGTCTATAAAAGCAGCACAAATGTTTCAGATCGGAAAGAAAATCTGAACAGTTACACTTCTATTGAAAGTGGAAACAAAACACCCATTGCAAAGAAACTATTATTGTTTGTGACACTTTTACTTATTTTCCTTTATAGCTATCATTTCCTGTACAGATGACTCTCCATAAGAAGCCTCAGTTTCCGCTCTGCTGTCCCATTTCCCCCAAAGCAACTAATCCTAATGAACAACCTTCTCATGGCAGAAATGTTTGGATGAGAAACTTGGGAAAAATTATCCTAAGCTTATTCAGGATAGGCAGATGGTTCTAATAGTGCAGCACAGGGAATACTACAAGGTTACTGCAGGATATTATTTGTCAAGTTATATCAAGAGGAGAAAAAATAATTGTAATGTTGAAATTAATCTAACCAACAAGTTTGAAAAATATGTGTTATAAACAGCACTTTAAGGCTTTAACCTTATTGAAGTTCAGTGTACTGTGATGTACAGGTTCCATTGCAAGTTCTAAACTCTGAGCTCTGAAAATGTCTACAGCAAACACAAAAGACCAAAGACAACAGAGAACAACATGCTCTTATGCTTTTACTTGAGGATCAAATCCTTTCTGGATGGAGATGAGAGGCGAAGTGGTTAAAACATTTCCATAATTTCCAGAAAATATCTCTATGACTAGAAAGATGATATTGCTGGTTAAAAAAAAATTTTTTTTAAAAAGGTACTTTGGAGAAGGCAGTAATTTAAAAAATACAGAGACTGAAATTAAAATGATGAGTGTCATGGTTACTTTACCCTGTCATTTTGTTTTGTTCCTTGTTTTCTTCCCAGAGTCCCAGTCTCCTGGCTGTCAGTGCTGCTTGCCTGTTGTTCACTGCCTGCTGTTCATTGCCTACTGCCTTGCAGAGAGAATTCTTTCGCGAAATATATAATGGCCCCAGGTCTGAGCCAGGTGAGTACAATCTGTGCCAACCTCATTTCCCCAGAAACACTGTCACAATGACTGTGTACATGTCTTGGTGCCCCATCCCATTAGCTCACATACATGCTGAGTGTTGTGCTATTCAATGTCTTTCTCATGAACTGTGACACTGGCCTCTTGTAATATCAGGTACTCTGAACTGGGAAACCTCAAAAGAATAGCATATTATATCCAAAGCTATGACTTCAAGGAAAATCTAGATAAAAGCTATGGGTGATGCAGTCATGAGAGGCGAAATTTTTGGCAGTGCAAATGAAACACTTAGTGGATCTACAAAGCCAGGTTAGCAAGACACGCTATTAATCTCCAGGTGTATCATTAGCTGGAATATCATTTAAACTGAGATTTTAAAGATCAAAACTTGTTCCGGAGAGGGGTTGCTTTCTCGATCCAATCCAGTGCAAAACCAACAAAAAGTAAAGGATAAAAATTCTGACCATTTGACTCACAGGTTTTTCTCTCTGAAGACTTTCATACATCTTGTATATTATACATACCCAACATAACACTGGAAAGCACAAAGCAGATGAACGTGTAGGAAACTTTTCTGTGAACTGCAGCTTTCTCTCAGAGAATCAGATGGCTTCTAGCCATTAGACCCCTTGATGAAATGGGCCTAGTTTTAAGTTTCTTTGTAAAAACCAGCTCACTGCATCTTTGAGCAGCCCCTATAAAGCCCCTAAGGGTCTGCACCCCCCCATTACAATTTTGCTGTGGTGTACTGTTAGTCCTGAGGTACTGTTCTGCATAATCCAAAAACAGAAGTTGGGAAGACTGAATGCCAGCTGCTGTACAACATGGAAATTTGATAAGGACATGATGACTGTCTGTAAAAAAGCCAGAGGTAAATCAAGCACAGATAAGATCGATGTCTGGGATTTGTCATAATGAAATTCTTACATATACAGTGTATTGAGAAAATATTTTGTAAAGATTAATATACACATAAAGCTATTCTGATGAAGATGCAATATTATCCCTAGAAAATAAAAAAAAAAAGTTGCAGAAGTGTAGAAAACTAAAGATTTAGGAGAAAATGAAAGAGATTTCTGGTTGCTTGGTGGCACTCATGAAATTGCCAGGGTTTCAAAGAGTAGTGTTCTCCGACCAATCTGTGCTTACTGTGCCTATCAGTACTGGAATTTCTGATGGTCAGGTGCTCCCACTTCGTACCATTTCTGCTGACATCTAAATTCAGTGAATAGGTGCCATTACTGCTTTTTATCCTCTATGTAAATAAAATAAGGGATTAGCATATGAACACAAAAGAGATGGTGCTTTTAAAGTGAATCTTCATCATCATCATCATCATCACTTTCTGCACTTTGGTTTTCACTGTGGAGCAATCTTGGACCTCCCAAACTGGAATCCTTAGTCATAGAATTAAATCAAGATACTCATTATAAGTGTTAGAGGACAGTCAGTCAACAGCTCTAGCCTGTCTGAAGTCACCTTACCCCTCTTCTTGCGACACGCATGGTGAGGCTTTCAGATCCTTAAGGCTAACTCTTTCATTCTACCGATCTTCTCTGGTCACACTACACCTCTTGGTTATATAGATATAGGACCTTTCAACCCTAAATGGGGCTTTAGTCTGGGATTTGGATGTCTCCAAACCATGAGTCCAGCAATGACTACTCAAGGGATACTGGAAGACAGGTTTAATATTTTGGTAGCTACAATCTTGTCAGTCGCCAGTGTGATTTTGCTGTATGTAACTGAAAGCAGTACAGACTGCATCTCTAAATCTTGAGCCTGCACTTGAAGCTCAGAAATATTTGCCGTTTTATGTTTGTTTGTTTTTTTTCAGATCCAGATTGCTGCAGAGAATTACAGCCCCAGCCCCTCAACTGGAGCGAGGCAGCACCACCTGCCATTTGAGAACCATTGTACTGCACCAAGCTTGGGCTCTGCTGAGTCTAAACTCTGTGTCAAGACAGAGACCACCTGGTCTTTCCCTTGGACCGGCAGTTCCCAGGCTAGAAATCCTGCTTCTGGAAGTGTGACTGCAAAAGGTGTTCTGAATGCAGCCACAAAGATAACTTGAGAACTCCTGTCTTAAATACCTTTCGATATCCTGTTTACACAAATTGTGAAAAATGTGAATTAACGTGGTTCTAAACCACTCAAAGACAGTCCCCTTGCTGTAGAGGAAATCTGCTGAGGTCGAGGCATAATTTTCCACTTTGTATTGGCAGTGTATACCAAAGCAGAGAGCCCACTGTCTGGAGCTGTGTTTTTCTCCCTTCTTTTGACACTTTTGTTGGTAGTGTTTGGGTTGTTTTAAGCAGGAAGTAGAAGTTAATCTCCAGCCCGAAATTAAAACAATCTTAACCACCACCCTCCCCAAACGCCCAAACCCTCCAAACTGCTGTGATTTGCATATGAAAGGAAAATACCAGATTTTCACACCATGTGCTCTCAGGTGCACCTCCTTCTCTCAAAAGCAGACTGGGAAAAAAACTTGAGACTGCTTTGTGTCTCTTTCAGTATACCACACCACAATACATCTGTACAGTATCTGTCCTCTGACTATTTGGTCCTTTATCTTTATAGCAATTGACTTGCTGTTTCCTTGTAGTTTCACTGTACTTTGGCACTAGACATGAAATTATCTTGTATTCTTATGCTCATCTTTCTTTCATAAGGATTGCAGAAAAGCAGTAAATGAACAAAGCTGATAAATTCCCAGGGAAAATTCTATTGTGCCTCCTCTAGTAAGAGCTGAAGAAGCTGGCATACAAAGAAGAGGACTTTTTCTCGCTTGACTTTGTATTTTTCATTCATTGTTACCTTGACATCGTGTGGAATGTGGTTGCCAATTTTTTTTCCCCCATTAATATCTTTAAAATAAACTAGACCAGACTCTCTTTCATTTACGTATAGATTTTGGCCATGGCTCAGGAAAGCACTCAGGCATATTTTTGGACCCATTTCACTTCAAGACAGCATATAAGCACCTGAGCAAAGATAAACACACAGGTACATGTTTTGAGACCTTGTTCTGAACTGAACAAAGGTGTCTCTTCATCTAGCTGGAAATTCATCTGGAAAGTCAGTTCTTCTTTTTTCCTTCTTCCTTCAGAGAAAAAGCAGAGACAAAGCTGCCTCTAAGTGAAGCTGGTTGAAGTGAGAGCAGATGTAAGAGAGGGCAAAAATTTTGGACAGGGAGAGGACTGAGGGAAAAAGCTGGGAGAAACGACTCTGCAGACACCACACTGTCTTTGTTTCTGATTTACCAACTCTATTTTAACTGGCAATAAATTAAATTAATTTTCCCCAAGCTGAGTATGTTTGGCCCATGACAGTAACTGGTAAGTGATCTTCATGTCCTTATCCCAACCCATGAGCTTTTTCATTGTATTTTGTTTGCCTGTCCTGCTGTGTGGGGAGTGAGAGAGCAGCTGGGTGGGGATCTGGCAGCCAGCCAAGGTCAACCCACCACAAGTATAAATTATTTCTGTCCCAGGAGGTACATCGAGCACTTTCTGCATGGTTCATGTACAATATCTACCAGCTTCAATGGTGAAGAGTTAGGTCACTGTGAACGCACTTAGAAATCTTTCCTTTATGATAATACAGTACCATAAGAAGTTTTAAAGAAACTTTTCTCAAGCTATTTAGAGACTGAATATTAAATATTTGTGATTGCTGAGGAGGGGGCATCAGCCCTTGTAGTGACACGTTTTGGGAGAGGATACTTTAAATAATACTGGACAGTGTCTGAGTAGGATGACAATAACTTTCATGAAGAAAGCTAGGATCACTCTGCATGTCCTTTAACTAACTTGAATGAAAATCCTACAGAAAACTTGTTAGGATAATGGTTTTAATTTTCCAGCACTGCAAAATGTTGCAGGTGCTGATAAAGTAATTACCATGCAACAGGCATATTAAGAAACAGCGTAACTTAAAATTACTTCATTGTTCCAATTGCTGATTTGAGAATGGAAAATATTCCCAGTACTATTATACGCAGTAGATACACTAGCGAACTTTACAGAAGAGTTCTTCTTTGCTGCTTGCCAACTTTATGGCCCTACAGGAAGAGAAATTGTTTAACTAAGCTGCTGTAAAGTGCACCACAATTACCTGTGACAAGCATAAAATATTGCTTTATTTATTGGGCACCTGTTTATCAACTGTTGCATACGGTAGAATACGATCATCTACATGCAAACATATAAGACAAACAAAATGCATTGCTGAAGGAATGAAATGTTAAAAAAGCATTTGAAAGAGATTTATCTTACATTTCTATGGAAATATTTAATTTTTTTAAAAAAATCCCTAATATGTGGTGATCATCAGTTCATGTTGCTAAATTCATTTCTTTGTGGGCTTCTAAAAATGAAAGGGGCTTTTTATTATAAAAATGAGGCATTTTGGAAGAACTGGAAAATTTGAGTCTACACATGGGTTTCTTTAGTTTAATGTCAGGCTTCTATTATATGCAGTTAAAATGTAGTCCTTAAAATATATCTACAATTTAAAACAATTATAAGTTGACAGTGACAAGCCTGGTAAATTTTGTCAGAAATTGACCTACAGAAGGTGAAAATGAAACAGCAAATTTTCTCAGATCTAGACCAAAATTTCTAGTTAGTGGGCTTACTTCAGTTAGCCAGTAGTCTTCAAGGCAGCATACAGAGGCTCTGATTGAGCAACAAGTGTCTGCCCTATCTGGTTAAAAAAAAGAATTATCCAGTAACCCAAATATTGACAGCTGAAGGGATCCAGTGTCTGATCAGTTAGCTACTTTTGCCACAGAAACTGTTCTAATCGAAACGTTACATGTTTTGGATTATTTCTAATTTGCAAGAAAATAGGGAACAATTTTGCAATCTTATTTTGCTGAGTTTATAAAAAAAATATGGATTTCCACACCAGTTTGCTTTTCACATTTTTGAACACTTCTTTAAATACGAATCACGTACAATAATTTCCAAGCTATAAACAGTTGACCTTAGAGGTAGAATCGATCTCTGTGTGATAGCACTCCACAGATTAACAGCATCTCCTCTCCTGCTGTGCTGTTACGATACTCTGAGCCAACACCGGAGCCCTGCAGGGGCTGTGCGTGCAAAGTTACAAGAAGACAGAATTCTTTAACCAAAAGAGTTCCAACCTCACTAGGATCAAAGCATAACAAGCAAGCATAAGAGATAACAGCAGGCAATGTGGACAGAGGATTAAGGTAGTGATAAGATCCTTCAGTTATACTTATCAGTTGTGTGCCTAAGTGGATGACGAAGCCACGGTCTATCTAGAACCAAAGCAAGCTGGATGCTGCACAATCACATCCCCATCATATGGCCATGTGCGTGGGGTCCCACAGGCTCCTGCTGACACGGGCTAGAGCCTTTTAGGTTCCCAAACAAATCTCCACCTGGATTATGTAAGACTTTAGTTTCACTTAAGATGTCAAATAAATATAATTAACCACCTCCAGCAGGGGCTCTAGCTAATCCTTAGTGGGTTCATGGATCCCATACATTACAGAAAAACCACTGAGAGAAATGAGCCCACCAGAGCCTCCACATTTCTGTGAATAGCTTATTCTTGTGTGTGTTCAGACACGAGTAGCAGAAACAGTATAAACCGTGTTCAGTTCTTGAGGAAATAAAGGAACACAAGAAAGGACAACAACAGAAAAAAGGAACTCACCTGGAAAGGAAATATGACAGTGATTGAGAGCCACTTCGAGAATGAAACATTGCAGCAAAAGCCAGCTTAATAATTTTGGCACTATTTGTATGAAAATGTACTCCCACCTCCTTCAATTTTTGTCCTTATTTTCAGTGCTTTCCTACATTTTTTAGGATCACAGGTAAGCATTTATTTAGCAGAATTTGAGATTAGTGAAACAGGAAAGCTGGACGGAGCTATAGTATTTGGCAGACAAGACAATTCTGTTTCAAAAACTCCACAACCGCTGAAGCAAAATGACTTTTCCATATCCAAAGCTGGTCTCGGAGGCTGTGTGGGTTAAGTAACTGGGTGGGTAGCTAAGTTCCCACCCAGCCACTCATTCACTCACTCACTGCCTCCCTCCCTCCCATGCAGCAGGATGGGGGAAGAGATGGGGNAAGAACAATTTAATAATTAAGACAATAAAATTGGAAATAATAATAACGATGATAATAATAGTAACATATACAAATGTACAAATGAGTGACACACAGTGACACTGCTCACCACCCAACGACCAAGGCTCAGCCTGTTCCCGGCCAACGATCCCAGAGCAAGGAGAGTCCCGAAACCACGATCCCAGAGCAGAGAGAAAACCCCGAGTGTCCAAGAGACGGAGATGACCCTGAGAGACAGGACAACCTAGAGCAAGAGAGCTTTTTTTGTTATACTTCACTGATCTTTTTTGTCCTATTGTGAAAGGAAACACATGTTCAAGAATTCCTTTTATTTTTGCGAGTGGAACAAGTTAAATATCCTGTCCTTACTTTGTCATTTTTAAATATAAAGAGAAAATTGTTTTTCTCATTCAGAAATCATAGAAGCTGCAAAAGTTTCCTTCATGTACTCATAAGTGGTTTGGTTTGGGTTTTCTTCTTTTTTTGCTATTTATGTAATTATTTGCACCAGCAAGACAATAGTGCAGTCTAAACAATGCTCAACTAGAACATTTCCTTAGGGTTGTTTTGTTGTTATGTTGTGGGGTTTTTTTTACCTAGCCATGTAAAGTTCACAACTAATGAGGACACTGAGATTATCGTATGCTAACATGTTTTGTCAGTGTTGTATTTCATGTCTTTATCTGGGAAAAACAAGGAAACAGATGTCTGATCTCCTAATGTTCAAAATAGGAACGTGACTTAGTGTTCTGCTGTGTCAGAGATTTCTGCCAAAAAGTGAATGTTATATCTAAGGTTGAGCAAAATCAAGACAGCTAACTCAAAACTGGATGCCATGTTCTTTGAATCAGGTCCTAAGATTTTATTTACTTTCCTTACAATGTTGTTTAAAGAAATGAAACTGAAAATATGACTTCCTGGTAAAGACATTTGCACCACCTTAAAAGTATAAATTACCGCTGCCATGTGATTCAGCAAAACACATGCTAGAGACTAACCAAAGACATAAATCCATCCTTCTTTGATGAAGTTTTTAAGCGCATGCTTAAAACCGAGCAAATTCCAGAGTGCTTCACAAAACACATTTGGGGTTTGTGCTCCACTGCTTTGACAGAGAACGTAATCAAATAAATTATCTAAGAGACATCTTTTTTATTGCCTCCTTTCCTTTGTGACTGAGGAGAGAACCTGACATCTTCCTGGTATCAGTCCCCGACAAGTTGGGAAGAAGTAGAAATTCAAAAGGGTGACGGCTGCTGTTGAGAAGAACACATACCTGTTGTGTGCCATAACGACCCAACCCAAGCTGCTGCAAGACAAAGACTTTGTAAGTATATTGCTTAGTTTTCATATCATTATGTTTGAGTTGGAAATTAGGTAAATGGAGTTCATCCATCCAAATTCTTCATGCTTTTTCTATCTCATTAGCTCCATGGCCCAAGAAAAATGACAAATGCTTGTATTATTACTGTATTTTAAGTGCATGCTAGAGACTGGGGATGCATTGAACAGACTGTTCAGGAAACTGTATTGTTCTTCTTCATTATCGTTAGTGGCCTATGTATTTTGATTCTTATGAAATAATGACATATAATAACAAAGGTTATTTTCAAATCTTACTCCAGACCTTTTGCTCAGCTCATTTCTATGGGAGATAACCACATCTATCAAGATAATGCACCAGATGTTATTCAGAGAATGACTATCAATTTGAACCAATATCTGTAAAATAATCTATTTTCTAAATGCAAATTGCTCTTTCTACATGCCCTTCTCTTCCCAGCATAACCACCCTGTAAAACTCTGCCTTTCTAGTGCATAATTCCTTGACACTGAAAAGCAACAACTGAGAATTACGCTGGGACCTGTCTGTTTTTCCCTTTTCAGTCCATGACAAATTTATTTTATACATTCTGGCAAACATATTTTACTTCTGCAAACATTCATAAAGGGGAAGCACATAGATTCTAATCAGGACCTCTTACACCATGAATACAGAATTGCTTTTCCTGTAACTTACAGTAAGTCCATATTTTGTAGCAGGCATCAGACAGAACTTCATTTGACTCCATCACCCCTCCGAAAGCTCATCTTGTGTGAAAGTGGGTCTTCTTACATGCACCACAGAAAATGTATTGAGGAGTCTTCTACTAATTTCAACACTTCTTCTGTCCTCCATCATTAATTCAAGTGCATTTCAGGCTCTGATCTCTCTGGGACAGAGATTTTTTTGGGGTTAAGACCTTGCCTAGTCTGGAAAGGACTCAATTCTGACCACACAGAAGTAACACAACACCAAAAGTTGGATTTTATTTAAGTCTGTGTGACAACACTAAAATCAGGTGGGAAGAGAAGCTCAATAGAAGATGCATGGCTTCTGTATTTAAACAGAAACACAATAAAAGTACGCCTCCATTCCTCTACAAACCGGCTGACATGTCAGGCCAGTGCGTCTCACACTGTGCTTGTGGGACGGAGGCCTCCGTTCCATTTCCCTCATATCAGCTCCTGGAAGTACATATTGCACTACCTTCACAGGACATTCCTTCTGGTACTGGACTACCACAGTCACTGAGAATCAAAAAAAACCCAAAAATCAGTCATTTGGTGCATAGAACTCTCCACCACAATGCTTAGATGTGATTTAAAATGCACCTCTTCCTTCACCTTCTTCTCAAAAATTATTTTTATCCTTTCATTGTCTTGAAAGTAACAGCTTTTTTTGTGATTTTCTAAAGTCCAGCTAGCAGGGAAAAGTGAATATCTGGACACATCAGAGGTTATTTTAAAAATGCCAAGGCCAAGTTTTTGCTTGCATGGCCATTGGTCTTGGATACATGACCAAAATATGCCTTAACTTAAAAAAAAAATAAAAAAAAATGCCAGTAACATTATTCTAGCACATTATTGTTGTCATTGTCCCATGGATTTGAAGACACTACATTTTCTGTTGCTCACTTCAGTTCTAATATCAAGGTTGGGAACACTTTTAAAGAAGTAATCTGATTTTGCCTATCAAGTGGCGTGATAGCAGTCATCATTTGCTTTATGCACTAAGGAGAATTTACAATTATAAACAATGCCTATCACAGTACAGCAATTAAATTCCTCTGTTCAGTCAAATCACTTCTGTTTCAGACTGCCATGTATATTTGCAGTGCAAGGAAACAACCTTCTAGCAGCCTACATAGCATAGATAATAATTGCTGTGAAGATTCTACAGAATAGACTTAACTCTTCCGAGAAAAGAAGGCAATGGATTGCCAACCCCTAGAGAAGTTCGTGCCTCCACATCTCAAGTGCTATTGTATCCCTTCTAGATGTGTGTCTAGCTACGTCTAGTGAGTTCATGAGAGCTTACAGGTCTTGCAATTAATATTGTCTGAAAGTAGTAGCGAAATGTCATCACTTCAAAGAGGCTATCCTATCTCAGAAGACTGGTGCTTCAATGATAGCAAGACCCTGAAAAAAAAACCCTTTAAGTTTATCCTCCACTGTCAAAAGGATTGGACAAGTGAGTATGCAACCAGTGTTAATGCTGTATTTCTTTGATCTAATTTTTGAGGAGAAATTAAAGAAATTCTACAGTACTAGTTCATTCCCTGTAAGTGAAATATTGGGAAATCCTAATAATAATCTCCTCTGCGAGAAAAGAAACAGTGAGTGGATATAATTTTATTCAAGTGAATCATATCTCTGTTAAAGCAAAAATGTATAGGTCAAAATATGTTGTTGTTGGCCAACAAGCTGAACATGAGTCAGCAATGTGCCACTGCAGCAACAAAGGCAAATCAGCTCCAGGGCTGCATCTGCAGGGACATTACTAAGAGAGACAGAGACATCATCATCCCATTCTACTCATCCCTTGTCATGCTGTACCCAGAGTACTGTGTTCAGTTCTAGTCCCCACAATTCAAGAAAGAAGGGGACAGACCGGAGAGGGTCCAAAGGAAGGCCACCAAGATGATCAAAGGGCTGGAGAACCTAACCTGTGAGGAAATACTGAAAGAGTTTGGTCATTTCTTCCTGGAGAAGGCTCAGGGGGACCTCATCACAGGAAGAAATGTTTTCCTGTGCGGGTGGTGAGGCACTGGCCCAGGTTGCCCAGAGAAGCTGTGGATGCCCCATCCCTGGAGGGGTTCAAGGCCAGGCTGGATGAGGCTTTGAGCAACCTGGTCTAGTGGGAGGTGTCCCTGCCCATGGAAGGGGGGTGGAACTAGATGATCTCTAAGGTCCTTTCCAACCCAAACCATTCTATGAGTCTATGATTGTATCACAGTTGCAAAGACTATGGAGGCTCTCCACAAGGAACTACCTGGAGAAGACAATGCGAACGAGTACAAGTTGCACTGTGAGAAGGTTCATCTCAACATAAGAATTCTTTTTACAGTAAGAACAATTGTTCACTGGAACAAGCTCCCCAGGGAGGTGGTAGAGTCCCCATCGCTGGAGGTTTTCAAGATGTGATTGCACTGGATGCTAGAAAATCTCATCTGGGCTCCCTTTCCCATTAAAGTTTGGACCAGATGATCTTCTGAGGTCCCCTCCAACCTGGGCTGTTCTGCGATTCCATGTTTATCTGATACATGAATAAAGCAAAAATTCTAAATACAGATTATTTTTTGATGAGCAAATACAGGACTTGTTTAGATATGCAGTTCAATTTATGGATGCAAATAGTAATTAGAAATGAAACCCAGGAATATGTGGCACATTGTTTTCAAAGCAAAATATAAACACTGGACATAGGCAATTAAGCACTCCCCATGTTTTCTAGACAAATATGCTGATCTGACATTCACATCAGACTTCTAAAAAAACCTCACCCCAAGTAAAAACACTAAGAATATAAGCAGTCCAAAGTTTAAGCCTTTTTGCTCTAATTTTAATTAGTTCACCATAATTCCAGTTAAGGGTAAGGCACTTCAGTAGGTTATCATTTTGCTCCTCCCAACTGTTTCAAAAGTCAAGTACAGTTTCCCCTGACAAAACACGTAGTGGCTGGAATTTCTAGATGGAGAATTTACAGCAGAGTAGCATGCAGAGAATTCATTATAGCTAGGAGAAAGAAGGCACTTCAAGAAGGTGACAGTATTGTTGGCATAATAGGTTTGCCTGTTGCAAACTATGAGTAACTGCTGAACCGGCTTAATAAATTACATACATTTTTCAGCAGCTAAAGAGAAGCACGCAGCAGGATCTGGAAGCAAGAGGGTCGAAAGGCTGACTATATGAAGTTAAAACAAAAAACAAACTGCGATGAGCTATGCCGTTAAAATGCACATTTACCAACACGATATACACAACTATTTAATGCAGATTTACAGGACAAAGAATTTGATGACCTGTAATTCAGGGCCACAAGGCTTTTAGGACCGGAGTACTTGATGTGCCTCTCCTCTCTCACATTATGTTGTGCGGAGCCTCGGTTAACCTGGGTCCCAAGTTTGGGTTCAGCACTTTCAGAGGTTCCTGCCCCATTCAAGTAGAGTTTGTGCCACTGTTTGCAATTTCAGGATTCTGTCCTACAATGAGATTCTGTGATATTACATTATGAGGCCACAGACTACTAACACTGTTGAACAAAAGGCATTATAATCCCCTGCAACACTTGAACTCCACTTCAGGACTATTTTAAGGGCTAAAATGGAACTGTGGCAGCAATTACATCTTGGACTTGACCGGAGTAGAAGATCTGTGTTGTTATTCCAAAGTAACTTTTTTTTAACCTTTAGGTATTGGAGATACACAAGTGAACAATATCAGAATATGCTTATTAAAGTGGGAAAGGACCAGAAGTTACATTAGTTGAGGGAACAAAGTTGTACTGCTCTCTAGATCAAAGAAGCTGCCAGGGAAGGAAAGGGTAGGAAGGAAACAGGGAAATAAAGCTTAGACCGTGTCCACTGCACCTCTGGATGCTATGAAATGAAAACTGAACCTCATTGTGAAGGGTCTGAGCTAAAGGCTAGTGAAGTCAAACTCTCTTCTTTTATTGGGAGTGTTAAAGTAGTCAGTGCTCTCCGGGAGTATGGTGTTAACCCCGCAGTTCAAACCCTAGGTTTCCCGCAGCAGCATGCCAGGCACCAAAATTAAAAAGAATAAACAATTTATTCAAATGGTACAGCCAGTAAAGCAGCTCAGACTGGGTGTCTCCAGAGAAGGACCCTGAACGAAGAAATCCCTGGTCAATTGTACCCTTACAGTCTAGGCACCCCCCCTTACGCATTCTTCACATGCTNCCGGGAGTATGGTGTTAACCCCGCAGTTCAAACCCTAGGTTTCCCGCAGCAGCATGCCAGGCACCAAAATTAAAAAGAATAAACAATTTATTCAAATGGTACAGCCAGTAAAGCAGCTCAGACTGGGTGTCTCCAGAGAAGGACCCTGAACGAAGAAATCCCTGGGCAATTGTACCCTTACAGTCTAGGCACCCACCCTTACACATTCTTCACATGCTTTTTGGTCCAACCGTGATTTCTGTTCTGGGGTCTTCTANTAGAAATGAAACCCAGGAATATGTGGCACATTGTTTTCAAAGCAAAATATAAACACTGGACATAGGCAATTAAGCACTCCCCATGTTTTCTAGACAAATATGCAGATCTGACATTCACATCAGACTTCTAAAAAAACCTCACCCCAAGTAAAAACACTAAGAACATAAGCAGTCCAAAGTTTAAGCCTTTTTGATGTAATTTTAATTAGTTCACCATAATTCCAGTTAAGGGTAAGGCACTTCAGTAGGTTATCATTTTGCTCCTCCCAACTGTTTCAAAAGTCAAGTACAGTTTCCCCTGACAAAACACGTAGTGGCTGGAATTTCTAGATGGAGAATTTACAGCAGAGTAGCATGCAGAGAATTCATTATAGCTAGGAGAAAGAAGGCACTTCAAGAAGGTGACAGTATTGTTGGCATAATAGGTTTGCCTGTTGCAAACTATGAGTAACTGCTGAACCGGCTTAATAAATTACATACATTTTTCAGCAGCTAAAGAGAAGCACGCAGCAGGATCTGGAAGCAAGAGGGTCGAAAGGCTGACTATATGAAGTTAAAACAAAAAACAAACTTGTGATGAGCTATGCCGTTAAAATGCACATTTACCAACACGATATACACAACTATTTAATGCAGATTTACAGGACAAAGAATTTGATGACCTGTAATTCAGGGCCACAAGGCTTTTAGGACCGGAGTACTTGATGTGCCTCTCCTCTCTCACATTATGTTGTGCGGAGCCTCGGTTAACCTGGGTCCCAAGTTTGGATTTAGCATTTTCAGAGGTTCCTGCCCCATTCAAGTAGAGTTTGTGCCACTGTTTGCAATTTCAGGATTCTGTCCTACAATGAGATTCTGTGATATTACATTATGAGGCCACAGACTACTAACACTGTTGAACAAAAGGCATTATAATCCCCTGCAACACTTGAACTCCACTTCAGGACTATTTTAAGGGCTAAAATGGAACTGTGGCAGCAATTACATCTTGGACTTGACCGGAGTAGAAGATCTGTGTTGTTATTCCAAAGTAACTTTTTTTTAACCTTTAGGTATTGGAGATACACAAGTGAACAATATCAGAATATGCTTATTAAAGTGGGAAAGGACCAGAAGTTACATTAGTTGAGGGAACAAAGTTGTACTGCTCTCTAGATCAAAGAAGCTGACAGGGAAGGAAAGGGTAGGAAGGAAACAGGGAAATAAAGCTTAGACCGTGTCCACTGCACCTCTGGATGCTATGAAATGAAAACTGAACCTCATTGTGAAGGGTCTGAGCTAAAGGCTAGTGAAGTCAAACTCTCTTCTTTTATTGGGAGTGTTAAAGTAGTCAGTGCTCTCCGGGAGTATGGTGTTAACCCCGCAGTTCGAACCCTAGGTTTCCCGCAGCAGCATGCCAGGCACCAAAATTAAAAAGAATAAACAATTTATTCAAATGGTACAGCCAGTAAAGCAGCTCAGACTGGGTGTCTCCAGAGAAGGACCCTGAACAAAGAAATCCCTGGGCAATTGTACCCTTACAGTCTAGGCACCCCCCCTTACGCATTCTTCACATGCTTTTTGGTCCAACCGTGATTTCTGTTCTGGGGTCTTCTAACACCTTATTGAATTACTTCTCTGTCTGCTTTAATTGTCCTTACCTTGGCAAGCTGCACTGCTGCTGATGGCTCTCCCCTCCTTATCTTCTAAGTCTGTGTTTCCTTGGCAGAGTATGGGAAACTGGAAAAGTCCTAGACTTAGCATAAAAAGTTCCAGCCTTAGGATAAACACTACTTAGCCATAACCGAATCAACATTATTCTCACACTAAAAAATCCAAAACACAGCACTGTAGCAGCTACTAAGAAGAAAATTCATTCTATCCCAGCGGAAAGCATATCTAGATGGAAAGTTCATAGCTTGCAGCCTAAAGCTTCAGCAAATCCAGCTCCTCACGCTAAGTAAATAATGCTAAACCAACCCATGCTACGACCCCTGCATCCTAATGCTAAATTATTAATTCATCCTATATAAAACTTACTTATTTAAGGTAAACCATTAGCATCTCTCTTAAGAGAAGGGTGGGGTTGGTCAGACTCAAAATTCTTCTTGGCTAGTTTAAGCTACCTTTGGTGTGAAGTGGTTGCAGAACAAGTTCGACCTAGGGCATCATTAGGGCTAGCAAGAAACCTAAAGAGAAGAGCAGAAAAGCATTAGCATATCAGTAAGTCTCTTTTTATATATTCACACACACACACAAATACATATATATACACACATATATGTAACGGTCCATTGGATCTTGCCAGCATTTGCAGTAGCAAATGTGATCTTGCTGCCCATGTGCACACTGGCACTGTTGCTCTATCCCAGTCACACACCGTGTCTCATTGTCTTTTGTTTTCTCTGGGATTTGCTCAGTTCTAGCAAATGGACAGTGCTCTTATTGAGTGTCTTGAATCCAAAAGTCTATTTGATAGTCATTGCAGGCTTGACATGCAGCAGTCTTTGTTAAGAAACACAGTGATCTTTACATAAACAGGCTGACCTTTGTAACTGGCATTTTGTCAGGATGGGCTGAAGGCTGGAGGGGGAGAGAAGAGGGGGAGAGAAGCCTGTGCTACCTGTTGCTGGAACAGAAAGTGTATTCCGAGGCAAAGGGGCAAGATGGTATGTCTTTTGCTTTTTTAACTGCATAATGAATTATACATATGCCTACTTATTTAACAGCTGCTACACTTGAAACGAACACTGCATTTTTTCCTTACTGACCAGAACATCCTTCCTTCACTCCTTTGCTTCCCTCGTCTCTAAAGAAAAAGACAAGAAAAACCAAGCAGGCTAAATCATTGCTAGGATCAGATGACTCCACAATTCTTTAGTAGAAAAATGATTAAATATGCTGAAAGGACAAACCGATGCGATGCCAGAGGAATGGGAGGTTTGTGCAGTTGCCGAACCTCTCACAAAAGATTCTGGAAACATAAAACTGCCAGACTGGCAAATGAACACTTCACACTAGTGCTTACGGAGAGAACTGAGAGAAGACAAAAAAAACCTTCTGGATCAAAAAGCTCAACAGAAATTACAGTCTTCTTTGAAGACCACATGAAGCACAACAGACAAGTGCTGGTGCAATACTGGTGGTGACTCCATATTGGCCAACATATACGTCACACAGGTTATATGGTCGCTGCGCTCACTGCTCCTGGGTAGCGGTGTGAACACAGCCAGGCTGCCTTACTGGCACGCAGGGATGCCAGAGCTTCTTGTTGATCTGCAGGCTGTTCCCTGCCACGAACTTCTGTTCAGTTTACTAGCATCAAGCTCTCAGCCTGACTATATATAGGGAAATACGGGTTTATTAGGTGTCTTTGCCTACAGCATAGGAGAGGGACCAGGGGAGGGAGGACAGGGACCCAAGCTCTGTAAATGTTTGCACTGCCTCTCCCTCCCACACACACCTTGAAATTCAGCACGCACTCTGGAGCCACTATGCGAGGAAAAGGGAGATTTTTTTCCACCGAGGCAGCTCGTGATTTCCATACAGAAAGCCTAGCAGCGCCGGGAAAGGGCGGGGGGATGAAGGGGGGATGCTATACCTACCCAGAGCAGGGAGGGAGGGGGTCACGGCTGGGAGGGGGTCACGGCGGCTTAGCAGGAGCATTACCGCCCATCCCTCTCCCCCCACTCCGTAAATATTCATTCCCAAGCAGCCGGTTTCCCACGCAGGGGTCCCCGCCGCCGCCTTTCCCTGCCGTGGACGGGGAACGGGCCCCGGCCGCGACTGGGGGATGGATGGGGAGAGCCGGCTGCGGGGGAACCTGGCTGCGGAAAAAAAAAAAAAAAATCAGAAACAAAGGCTTGGCCGAGGTTAGGGGGAGAGGCTGGGAGCAGGGGTCCTCTTACCCGGTCGATACCGCCGCTGGGGCTCGCTGGATGGCGGGTGGCGGGCGGAGAAGGAGGAGGAGGAGGAGCGGGCGCCGCGCCACCCAGCAGCCGGCCCGGGGGCTGCCTCCCGCCGCACCGGCCCCTCCCGCTCCCCGGGCCGGGCCGTGCCGTGCCGTGTCCCAGCGGGCTGTGCCGCCTGACCCGGCTCCGCGGGCTGCCCTCGGCCGGTCCGTGCCTCCCCCATCGCCGCCTCCGGCTCTCCCCAGACAAGCGACGGAGACGGAGCTGCCCGCCCCCCACTCCCCGTCCCCGAGGAGCCCGGCGAACTGACGCAGACCCCGACCCCAGCGCGGGGAGCCCTGCGAAGCGCCCAGCCCCGGGACCCGCCGGCGCCACCTCCCCAGAGCCCCAGCCAGTCCCCCCCCCCGCCGCCGCCGGCGGGATGAGAGCCCCCGTCGCCCCGC